>JANIWD010000028.1:0-136320 GCA_030557875.1 Candida neerlandica
ATTCCTTCTCTATTGGGAATTGCAGTTTCCTGATTCAGAACCAGCCCCTGTGCGAACCAGCATCTAAGCGCAAGGTATTATATTGGTATTATGATAACAGAAGAAGACATTACCTATTACAGATACTATTGGATTATACGTGCCACGACAAGACAACCGCGGAATATAAATAAGCTTTTTGGGAGAATTTAATGTGAGCCTGTAAAACATTATACATCATGTATTGGTAGATGCAAAAAAAAAAAAAAAAAACATAATCAAATTTTTAGATGTAAAATTTCGCCAATTTTTCAAGAAAAAAGAAACCCTGAAAAACAAACAACTATACGGTTGATTTATGCTGAAAGTCGCTCTGTCAGTCTCATATATCGGTATTTTCTAAAATTAGTAACTAAGCTTCTGGTAAAATCTTTCATACAAGAAAACGAAAGGGTTCTTCCTGAGGGACATAAGGCCGGCCAAAAGAGACATAAAAGTTACCACTTCCAATAAGAAGCTCTTATGGCCAAGTTGGTAAGGCACCTCACTAGTAATGAGGAGATCATAGGTTCGAATCCTGTTGAGAGCAATTGTTTCTTTCTCACTTTAATTTTTTGTTGATGCAATTTATGGAGGGCTTTCAGTCCTTCTACATGTTCCTAGGCGTTTAATTTGCTACATTTTTTTTACTATCGTCAGATAACTCATCATCAGGGTATGCATTGAAAATTCTTTGTGATAAGATTGCCACCATCCTTAACATCAAAACAAGCGGCAGGCAAAAAAAAAGAAAAAAATTATCGCACGGTTTTTCTTGATCCTGTTGTTTTTTTTGTTAGAGGAGCAATCATTCTACAGCATAATATCAATAGTATCATGATACCTAGAAATGGTGGCCGTCTACTAATGCGTAGCAGTCGAGTCACTCCATTGCGAACATTTGCATTGCTAAGAAGATCACCTATTCATACTCATTTAAAGCATGTCCCCACATATGTTCCTGTTAGAAATTTGGGGTTCTTCAAGATCATAACTAGAGCAGTTAAAATGCCCGCTTATGTTGGTGGTGCCATGGCTGCTGGAGGCAGTTACGTAGCCTACAAAGTTGAACAGGCTAGTAATTTTACACTGGATAAGTTATCGGCTTTAAAGGATATGACTGATGGGTTCTTTGATAAAACAGGTGATTTTTTCAAGGGTCTTGGAACCACCGAAGGTGGGTCTAGCGGAGGAGATCAAGGAGGTGGGAGTAACAATGGCGGTGCAACTGCCGCTGGAGCAACTGCTGCTGCAGTTGGATTAACTTCCGATGATGGGGAATCTACTGCTGCAGAATCAGATCTTGACGACGAAGATGAAGACGAAGAGACCCTTATCGAAGACGACGACGATGAAGATTTTGAAAATGATGAAACGGATGATCACATGCTTCATTTAACCCGTCAAATGATTGAAATCAGAAACTTGTTGGCTAACATCAATCATGATGGAATAAGATTGCCTTCTATTGTTGTAATTGGTTCTCAATCAAGCGGTAAATCTTCTGTTTTGGAATGTATTGTTGGCCAAGAGTTTTTACCAAAAGGATCAAACATGGTGACCAGAAGACCTATTGAGTTGACTTTAGTCAATACCCCAGAAGCTGCTGCTAATGTTGCTGAATTTCCGGCATTAAAGATGTATAATTTAACTGATTTTGAACAGGTACAAAAAATCCTATTTGATTTGAACATGGCAGTTCCAGCATCGGAATGTATCTCTAACGATCCAATCCAGGTTACCATTAGATCTCCAAGGGTTCCAGATTTATCTTTAGTTGATTTGCCAGGTTATATTCAAGTTGAAGCCGCTGATCAACCAACTGAGTTGAAGAATAAGATTAGAGAGTTATGTAACAGATATTTGGAGCCACCAAATGTTATTCTTGCAATTTCTGCAGCTGATGTCGATCTAGCAAATTCTGCTGCGTTAAGGGCTTCTAGATTGGCAGACCCAAGAGGAGAAAGAACTATAGGGGTGGTTACGAAATTAGATTTGGTTGATCCTGAACAGGCACGTAAAATTTTGTTGAATAAGAAATATCCATTGAAGTTGGGATATGTTGGTGTTATAACGAAAGCACCAAACCTTAAATCAGGCTCTGGTGGGTTGTTCTCTAGAAAACAAATTAGTGGTTACCAAGCATTTGTTGCTCAACAGAATTTTGAACATACATTTTTGAAAGAAAACAAAGAAGCATTCTTTGGATGCACCGTTGGAACTAGAAACTTGAAAAAGAAATTAATGAAGGTTTTGGAAAAGACTATGGCATCCTCATTGAGACCAACTCATCTTGCCATTCAACAAGAATTAGAAGAGACATCATATCAATTCAAGGTTGAATTCAATGACCGTCCATTAACTCCAGAAATGTATTTGGCCAATAACATTGATGTTTTGAAATTGGGCACCAAAGATTTGAGTCACAGTTTTTCCAGAAACGAATTAAAGTCGATCCTTAAGAATGCGTTGGATCAGAAAGTTTTAGATTTGATGGCAGAAAGATATTGGAACAAACCCTTTGATTTGAAAAACGCCGTGTTTGAACCAGATTTGCGTGAATTGACGCAGATTAACATTGACAATGATATTTACTGGCACAAAAAATTGGACTTGATAACTTCCTCATTGACAAAGCTTGGTGTGGGTAGACTTTCAACCAATTTAATAACCAACGCGTTGCTCACTGAAGTTGATAACTTGGTAGATAACACCCAGTTAAGAAATCATCCAATGGCCAAATCTGCCGTTCGTGATGCAGCCAAGTCTGTCTTGAGCAACAAATACTATTCAACTGCTGATCAAGTGGAAAATTGTATTAAACCATACAAGTATGAAATTGAACTAGAAGACCGTGAATGGCAAACTTCAAAAGAGAATTCTGTTAATTTATTGAAAGAGGAAATGAAACAATGTGATGAGCTTTATCATGATTTAAAGAGACAAGTTGGTGGAAGAAAACTACAACAAGTTGTCACATATTTGGAAAAATTGAAACAACAAAACAATAGCGATATTGACTTATCAACCAACGAAGCGTTAGGATTTTCTCCAACTTTGATTCAACGAGGTAAAGATGCAATTTTCCTTAAAGATAGATTATCATTACTTAAAATGAGATATCAATTTGTGAAAAATTCAAAGAAATGCAAAAGAAAAGAAAATAAATATCAATGTCCAGAGGTTTTCCTTGATGCAGTGGTTACAAAAATAACCAATACTTCGGTACTATTTTTGAACGTTGAATTGTTGAGTGATTTCTATTATAATTTCCCCCGGGAATTGGATTTGAAATTCTTTAATAATTTAAGTAAAGAAGAAATTGAGAAACTTGCCAAAGAAGATCCGAAGATTAAGAAACATATTGAATTACAAGAAAGGAAAGATGTTTTGGAAAATGCATTAAGTAAAATTGAAAGTGTTTTGGCTATTCAGCGTTCAACTCAAAAGAACATGAGTCAAGATGATCATAAGAAATCAGTTTTTGGATGGTAGTATTTTGTGTTTTTTTTTCATGTTTTGATGTTTTGTATTTGTACATAGTAATATTGATTTTTTATCTTTTTGTTCTTTATTTTCATTACATCCTATTTCAGCTTTAATATATTCTACTTTATTTTATTTAACAAACAAGATCTATTTAAGTACATTTACTATACGATCAAACAAAGTTTCAATTTGAGCTCCTTCCATATTTTGGAAAATAGGTTGAAAAGTATGAAGATCAACAACTTTTTGACTATATTGTAAACTATCATCAACATCCATTCCTTCGCCTTCTTCTGTTCCTTGACCTTGTTCACCTTGTTTAGAAGATCTGACTTCAACATTTCTATCATTAATTATATCAGCAGTTGCTTGAGCAGTTATTAGCATATTGTTAATTTCTTGCGTCAAGCCAATTTCAACCTTGTCAGTAATTTCATTGTCAACATCATAATCATCATCAGATGTTGGTTTATATATGGTACCTACTCGACATTCCAAATCCACAAATATAAATGATGAATTGAAATAACGGACAGATGAAATACCACTATCATGAACTTGAATACTGATTGGTTTTAATTGATTCGGTTTAAATATCAAAATCTTTGATTTAATAGTGAATTTATTATTATTGTTATTGTTGTTGGTATTGTTGTTGGTATTGTTATCGTTAATATTGGTATTGGTATTATCATAATCATAATAATTTAGAGCCAAACAGATTAATTTCTTAATTGGATCAATGGCAATTAGGTTCTTACCTCCATAAGTAGTATGAACTTTGGCAACCAAACCAGTTACATCACCAGAAATTAAATCAAATGATGATATTCTAGTTTTGGACAAAACAACGAGATTATTATCATTAAGATGTAAACTTCTAATTCTTGAACCTGACAATGAAGGAACTTTAAAATCACTCACATCTTCTAAAGTCTTGGAATTAATTGTTGTAATTGAACATTCATGAGCCATGAAAATCAACGAGTTATCATCTGACCAAGTCAAAGCAACCGCTTCTGATGGTAATGCTCCAGGAGATCTGGATTTTCTTAATGTCCATGCAGTTTGTTGGGATCTAGCAGAAGAGGTCTTGTAAACTTCCTTAGGGAAACTTGGTCTCCATATTCTTAATCCACCTTTATTATCGGCAGTTAAGAATGCCAATCCGTTGAAATATGAACTTGGAGCTGGGATCATGGCCAATATTGGATTATTTCCATGAGGATCTATGATTTTTGTAGTTAATTCCCAATGACCAGTTTTATTGGAATTACCTGGGGTTGTAGCTGCACCATCTTTATTTTCAATGAATTTCCAAAATTTCAAAGCATATTGCTTTTCATTCTTCAATAATAAATTATCAACTTCGGTATTCTTGAATTCATCAAAAGTACACATCCATTCCCCATCACGGGTAAATTTCAACAATGTTACCAGAGGGTCTAATAATTTGGTTTCGGATCTAATCTTACCCACATTCAATACTGGAGCAGCATGTTGAAGAAACATTTGTTCATTTTTGAATAAATCAAATGCTTGAATATTTGAATTGTTAGGGAAATATAATTGTTTGGTTTTTGGATGGATTTCGAAATTACAACTGTAATCATATCTAATTTTCAATTTATCGAAATCGGATGGGTTTTTGATGTACTTCTTTTTGGTTTTACTAATGGTGTTTTTAATGTTATGAGGGAATTTTGGACGGATAGTATTCACGGATAATCTTGAAACCAAATCAATGGCAGAAATGACCAAAATTTCATAGTTGTTATCTATATCATCAACTTTCAATTGCATCGAAATATAATCATTCTTATGTGTATCAATAGAAATCTTATCAATGATACCATTCAAACGAGGTAAGAATTGTTTCTTTTCAGTTTCTAATTGCCAAAAAACCAAAACTTTTTCCATACCTCCAGAAAGCAAATAATTATTATCTTCAGTGAAACATAAACTCTTAACTTGGTCAAGATGCCATTTCAAGATTCTTTGTGGTTTTGGAGTGATTAAACCACCATATAATATTTGAATTGGACCTGAAGAAGTACCAATGGCAATTACTGAATCATTGGAAACTGCAATGGAAGTAATTGATGACTTATAAATAAATGGAATAACTTCTTTGGAAATATCATGCTCTTTCAAGTTTTCAATATTTTCAATTTTATAAATTCCCAATAAGTCAAATAATTGTATTTCATTATCACTGGTAACAAAGGCAATTTTGGAATTATCCAAAGAAACTGCAAAATTAATTGAATTACTAATTTCAACTATTGGAGTTAAAGTTTCCAGATTTCTATCAAAATAGTTTATGTAACGGGTATGTGGGGATGAACCATTTTTCTTCTTATCGATTCTACCAGTAACAATAATAAATGATAAATGCTTTACTGCGATGACAGATAAAATAGGTAAAGTGGATTTAATATTTATTGAAGATATTATTGCTTGGGATACTTTATCTTTCCAATTCACAGTTACCAATTCCCCTGAACTCTTGAACAATAGTACTTGATTTGAGTTGGTCAGGTCTAATTTTATATCTGCCAAATCTTCCAAATCCAAATCAATGGTCTTGATACATTGTCTGGTGGAAATAAAATAGACTCTTAATTGATGAGTTAATGCAATGATTATATGTCTGCCGTCTTGGGAATATACAGAAGCTGATGCTTGAGAATATGGCGAATAGACTGGTTTACCACCAGTTGCCATGGATAATGACCAATCTGAAATAGCACTTGGCATGATGATTAGAGGAGTGAGTGACTTATAAAGTGATGTTATTCAAAAGTGGTGAAAGGATCAAAGAAAATGGAAACGCTTAGTTAAAAATTTTCCCTTACTTTATTTGTTTAAGATGAGATGGATGGAAAAGTCGTGTCAACGGGTACAAAACAAAAAATTTCGAATATTTGTCAGAGCGACCAGACCTTTTTTTCATTCATCATAAATCATCGCACAACTAACAAAAGGTTAACGAAAAGAAAAGGGCAAGAGAAATTTACTATTATTTTGTTTTCTTTTCATATTCATATTAATCCACAACATCAACAATATAACACATCATGATTATTCCAATACGTTGTTTCTCATGCGGTAAAGTAGTAGGTGACAAATGGGAGACATATTTAGAATATTTACAAGATGATACCATCAGTGAAGGTGATGCCTTGGACAAATTAAAATTGAAAAGATATTGTTGTAGAAGAATGGTGTTGACTCATGTTGATTTGATTGAAAAATTCTTGAGATACAATCCTTTGGAAAAGAAGGATAACAACTAGAGATAGTTGTTATAAAAAGAGAAGAGTTTTACTGTTGAGTGGAGAGATAGATAAAGATGGAACAGAGAGAGAAAGAAAGTGAAAGAGAGTGAGAGAGAAAGATAGAGAGAAAAGTGTGATAGGCTCTACTTGAGTGCTATTTTAAGTAATTTGAGTTCCTGTTATAGACACAACTTATTGGGTAAACAAAGGTAAAAAAAGAGAGAATGTGGAGGTTTTGCCTTTTATTGATTCATGTATTTTTATTCAAATGATATAATTTTTTTTTTATTCCATTGGTAGGTTTATATCTCTACAATATATATATAATATAATAAAAAGAGAATATACTAAAAACCAGATACGCATTGTCTCCTAATTATTATCGGCTCTGGAATTGTCGATAGCTTGAATATACTCATAAAACCAAGCCTGTAATTGCAAATGACTATCAAATGGCAATTTTTCGTCAACACTGTGAACACGAGTACCGCCTGGGAAATTGCTAATAAATTGAGGAGTGTATCTAAAGATATTTCTTGTCAAGTTCCAGTAGTGTCTGGTATCGGTGTTACCAGTCAGAATAGAAGGTACTGTGACGATTGGATATGAGATATTGGTGAAAACCAAATCTTCATAAACATGTCTAGTAACCCCTGACAAATATTGCCACACAGTATCATTTGTTGGAGTTACAGGAGCGGCATTTAATGGGCTAGAGTTGACAGTGACATTAAACAAACCTGAATCTTTAGCACCACCGTGAATGTTTTCACCATAAGCAACAACCGACAAGTCATGACTCTTGGCAACTTCAACGACCCTAGTGACAAAATGGTCCTTGACTTCATCAACAGAAGATTCTACAGCAACTCTGTGGTTAACCAAAATCTTAGTATCTTCAGGCAAGGCATTAGCCTTTTCACCACCACTAATAATATCAATAGCCTGTGAAGTTCTGATCAAATATTTGGTAAATTTGTTCTGCAGGATCGTACGAATAAGGATAGAATTGGCAAATCTATCATAGCCCGCTCTCAAAATGGCTCTCTTTAAAAATGGAGAGATGTTACTCTTTGGATCATGCAATGCAACACATTGTGAGTATTTCAAAATCGGGTTCTTTTCAGTCAAGATAGGACTGTAAGGGTCTTTTTCAATAACATAGTTCAATTCTGAAATAATACCAATTGAAGTATGATCTGGAGGGATAGATGAGTGACCACCTGGGGTAGTCAATTCAACTTGAATATCAAGGTACCCCTTTTCACCAGTACTTGGTTTTGCAATTATTGATCCAGTCAATGCATCAATTCCCAAACCTCTACCTTCATCAATGACGGCATAAAATGAATCCTTGCCGTATTTCTCTTCCAAGTATTTTCCAATACGACTAGCACTAATGATCCCGGAAGATTCTTCATCAAATCCAAAGGCAGCAAGGATTGAACGTTGCGGTTGATATCCTTTGGATAATAAGAGTTCCAAAGTTTCCAAAATAGCAATCAAGACGTTTTTACAATCAGAAGCTCCTCTACCATATATAAACTCGCCATCGTAGTGACCATCAAATGGTGGATATGTCCATTGGCCAAGGGAATCTTTTTGGACAGGAACTGTGTCTTGATGTGCGGTCAATAAAAGTGGTTTCAAAGCTTTATCAGACCCTTTCCAAGTATAAACCAAACCATAAGTGTTGACTTTAGTGACATCCAAGTGCTGGTAAACCAATGGGAAAGTTTCCTCCAAGTAGTCGTGAAATTTAGCAAACTTTTTCCAGACCTCTGGAGCATCAGGAACGTTGGGCTGATTGTCAAAGATTTGTGTATCGATTTGAATAGCACCTGACAATTTTTGAATGGACAGCTTTTTATACTTCTTATCATGCAAGATTTCCAACACAGTGGAGTTATCCTTAAAGAAAGATTCAGGAGCAATTGGCTTGTGGAGTGGACATAATGAGCTTTCTTTAGGGATCAGAGTAAGTGAAATCTTCAAATAATTAAACAAATTTGTACCAAATAACGTGACTAAAGCGACAACAACAGTAATTGAGGCAATCAAAAGATACCTCTTTTTACCAGACTTAAATTCTTCATCTAATGGAAGGGCAACCATGACTGCTAATATTTAGCAACTATCAGGAATCTACTGACAAGAAAACTGTTTGAAAAAAGAAAAATTATAGACGATCCCCATCTTATCTCTTTTTAAATTGCTAAAACCCGTGGTAAAGAAGGAGGCAGGAAAAAAAAAACTGTGGTGGTGGAAAACGTATGGCACCAATTTCTGATATCATTGTATCAATTTGTTATCTCAAATTGGATACTATTTCCGCACTCACTTGCACGACCGCGACCCCTCCATTTGACACACTTTGGCAGATCAATTAACTATTTCGAGGTATCAGAGCAACTCACTTCCGATCATTAACCATTTCATTTTCTTTCTCTTCTTTTCTTTTCCTGCCTGATCGTTTCACAGTATGTCCATTTGTTCTAAAGTTACGTCGTCTTAATGTCGTTTTATAAGTCTCGTATTTGAACCCTGATACTTGTGCCAAATCGGTTCCTGAAAGACGAGGAGGCTTCAGCGCTTTCAAAAGCTCAGCTATATCTGATTTTTTAAGCATTCGAAGCTTTTTATGGTTTAACAACAACAGTTCAAACTTCTTATGCATAACCTCACATTTCTGTTGTAGTAGCATTGTCCCATCATTAATTCCATATATATAGTTTCTCTCTTCTGCCGTCAATTCCCTTCTTTTGTGTTGGCCCAGATCAGATACAGATGCAGTGTTATATGTATTAGGGTTAATTAAATGTGATGAAGTGTCATCCAACTGTTCAATTGTTTCATTGGCGTCGCCGCCAGTTGTTGCAGTCGTAGCTGTGGTTGCAATATTTGATGTAACATCACCTCTGTTTATATTACTTTTTTTAGGTTTTGACGAGCTAGCTCTATTCTTAAACACCCTGAGCTCAGGACTGGATATTTTATTGTTTGCACGATGATTCTGAAAGTTATTACCCGCTCGGTGGAAAGGGATATGGTTTTCATTATTGATGTTATTTGTATTCAGACTTAATACTTTATTCATGGCAGCCATAGCTAGTCTAGTTTGGTTTGGGTCATTATTTGCAGACTGATGGTTTATGTTAATTGCGGAATTTGGAATATGAAAAGTTCCCTGCGGAACGATACTATTGGTTGCACCCCCATTGATATTATTTAAGGATAACATAGGGAAAGTATCTGTGTTTGAGGACTGAAATGCAATAGTCCCGTGTCCAAATGTATCTTCGTCTGAATCTTGCATGTCTTCGAATTCAGATTGTGTAGAGTCCAACTCTTCTTCATGTTGTGGGTGAGACAGTTCCGTGGCATAATTCGGAATATCTGAGGTTGACATGTTGATGGTAATTATACAACTAATCAAGACACAATATTTAAGATACAATAAATTAGAATGAAAGGTAGATGTGATGTGATGTGATGTGATGTAATGCGATATTTGGTTGTTTCTTTAAATGAGAATCTGAATGATGTAGATATTGGTAAAAGTTGTAGTAAACAATTAAATAAAATACATAGAATCAAAATAAAGAGAAAGAAAAAAAAAATTTGAATTTTTTTTTATTAGAAAATAGGTAACGCATAGGTGTCTACCGACCCGACTTCAACTGAATAATTAAACGCAACATATGGATAAAGCATTTATATTCCTAAAATACTATCTACATATGATAGATATGTGAACCCCAATTTGTCAACTCTAAATAACTTGCAAAATACTATCGTTATTGGCAGATAAATTGCTGAATTGTTTATCACGAGATTTTAATATCACGTGATACGAATCGGAAATAAAATTTTCAGGGTCTTTGACGGTGAGGTTACAGAATTGTATTGACTTTTTTTAGTGGTTCTACCCCCCTGGTGAATATAAATACTTTGAAAAAACGAAAAAAAAAAATGTTCTGATGTCACTGTTCCTCTTTGTTGATTGTCAGTTCCGTTGATGTGTATTTTCCATTACTATCTTCAGCCTTCAAGTTATTAACTTCACTAGGCATCCGTTTATGTTTGCATCCGTTACTCACATAGCATCCGTAATTCACATAGCATCCGTAAATTGTGATATTATAAATCTGTGTGCCACGTTGTTTACCACACTTCCTACAGACTGTGTCTACTAACAATCTCCCATTCTAGCTTTGTTTATTTATAATATATATTATTACTTGTATTCTTATATTTTTATCCAATACAGATGTTCATCGATTCTCTTACTTAATGAGGTTATTCCACTATGTACTGACTACACGCGTCTCGTTCTACATCTGCTTTATATATAACAAGGTATAACATATATATTATCAAGTATAAACTAATATAGCTAGATTATTGTATTGTTAGTAGTTACGAATAATTAATTCACAGTTTATAATCCCGCTTACAATTTTGGATATTTACGTTGAATATGCCATTGGCCCAAATCCATACAAAAGACTCCAATTCAAGCGGTTTTGATCGGTGTAGATTGATCATGATTTTTTTTTTTGGTTCTTTTTTTTTTTTTTTTGAATCCTTTCATCCCTAGTAAGAAAATCGTGTCACCAGTTATTCTATAGGAGTTTACAATCACTTTACAGAAGGGCAACAATCTGGAAACGTTCCTTTCATTATCATGATGTTAAGTGATTGGTAAGTATCTATATTGTTTTTGAGCCTCCAATACTGGTTATCACCTGCTAGAGTAAAAACAACCATTTTTTTTTTTACTATTGTTGTACCTTAAAAGATAACTGATTACCGAAATTAGTTCCATCCAGATATTTATTCTGGTCAAAAATTGACGAAAAAATTTCGAAATTGATTTTCGTCCGATCAATCTTTCCAGTTGATGTTCGAGATTCAAATCTTCAACATGGTTGCATCACGATTCACGCAGAGTTTTTACAGTATCATCGTAGTTGACGAGCTCAAGATGGTTCTAGGCAAATCGTGGCTCGTATTAATAAACGGTTTGCATTTATGGCTAAAGTTGTGGAGTTTACCTGCAATTCATCTTGAACACTGATAACGACCCAAATGGTTTCAAATTACCTCAATCGTGTAAAAAAACTTTCTTTTTCTCATTGACTTCTTTTATTGTACTTCCTATTGTTTCAGAAATAATAGGCGACAGTAGCCAGGTCCCATTGTCTAGGTTGCAGGTACAATAATCAAGAAGTCTAGACCAAAGTACCTCATTGTTGTATTGTCTCGACAATTATAACGACAACTACAACTACAACTGATACTTTCTCTATCACCCTTTCGTTTTATAAATGATATCGTGTTTGTAATGAATCAACTTACGATTGTAAGAGATCTGTTGATTCATTGATTTCGTGAACTACAGAGATGAATGTCTCCATTTTCTAATGAAGCACATTACAAAAAACCACTTCTCGTCAAACGCTGCATAAAGCGAATCAAAACAAGAAAAAAACAAACAAAACGAAAGGGCACAAGTAAGAGAGACAGCGAGAGATAGGCGATCTTCGTCATCAACATCATCACCGTCATTATCACCTCATACTGGTGCATCCGAGATTGCAAGTAGCCCCAGTATCGAGACAAAGGGAGGAAGTTCAAGCCGACTACGTCATAAATCCGCTGGTTGTTAGTTATTATCTCAATTAAAGTAGTTAAAAAAAAATAACAGTTTGACGGAATAGTGAAAGAAGTTCTGTTACAATGATCTAAAGACAAAGCCAATTGTGAAATAAATGAATTAGAAAATAGAAAAGTTTTTATTGACGATGAAGACAGAAGAGTTGGAATTTTCTATTTTTTTTATTTATTTATTTTTTTACATATTTGTAAAAGTTCTTTGAATTTTACAGTGAAACATTATCCAAACATAAATAGCGATCGGCAATTTTATGAAGCCTTATGTGTCATTTTTGGATTTCCTCGATCGTATGGACCGTCCCCAAAAAAAGAAACTCTCTGGGGGTAATCTATGGGATAAGTGTTAAATGATGGTTTGATACTAATACATTATAATTGGATAATAAAGATCTCGTAACAAACCATGATAAATATAAAGGAGAGACACGGTTTATATTAAACACATCAAGTTTTTGTTCTCAATATATTTGTCTTCTCTTTTGTGTCTCCTTTTCTATGAATTTTTTTCTCGTGTCTTTTTTTCTTTTCTTTTTTTTTGTGTAATTACATAGTTTGTATTGAAGATAAATTAACCCAATGCCACAGACCACTCTCCTTCTAAGACAGGTAAACCACACATTGCTCATATTGCAACCTAAGTAGTAACCATTAAACTTTCCAATTGCAAGGTGTAACCTTATTGGCGGGATGGTTATTTACCACATGTTCAACACAATAAGAATAAATTAGTAATTAGTGAGTGAGATTCCTCTTCCAAGGGTAGTTCATTTGTGTGTGTGTTTATGGGTCCTTCCCCCCTTTCGATGAGATTCTATTATAATTGTTTCAAATTGTGTAAGGAGATTGTGGGAAAATATGCACTATTACACACAAATAAACAAATATTAAAGTTGACCTGCAAAATGAGATACACCACTTCAGCACCACTACTTCTTTCTTGAACTCTGTTTGTTTCTCGCCAAAACGACGCCATGGCTTCGCAGGTTCATACTGTATACCCAAAAGCTCCATTGTTCGAGAATTTTGGGCGAAAAGGTAAACAATGCACAGTTTATAAAACTTTCGCAACTACCACAAAGCTAATTCACAAAAAGTGCCAGAAACACGAACCTTGTAACCATAAATTGTTGAATTTTGTTTCAAATACCACAGGTAATTATACTCCTGTGCATATTACATACTGTACATTGACTTCAGGAACATTTCACTATGGTAATGAAACGCCAATTCTTTCATTATTTTTTTTTTTTATTTTTCTTTATAAATTTTAAGATTTTCCTCTTCGTTCAACCCAAAATTTTATTTTAGAAAAAATACCTTCTTGATACTTCTTTTCTTTTTAAAAGATATAAAACTAAACACAGTTTCCTACCAACCTTCAATTTGCGTTAATTAATCGCGTCCATTCCTTTATTCAAATCTTTTTGACCCTAGTCTTTCGTTATGCGTTCTAACTACTTATTATTCTTAGCTGCCGCCGCAGTTGTTCAAGCAGCCCCATACCATGTCGTTAAGAGATATGAAAATACCACCATTCCAACCACCCAATTGTCATCTTCAACTGCTTCCCCAGTTGAATCTTCTTCTTTGACAGCCATTTCTTCTAGTGAAGACATTACCATCACTTCCACTGTCAACGAATACATTACTTTGACTTTGTCTGATACCACCTCCACCTCAGCCACTAACACTTACACCACTACCTACACCTCAGCCAAACCAGTTGTTTCCACCAGTGAAGAAGAATCTGACACCATCACTTCAACTATCCTTCAATACGTTACTTTGACCTTGTCTGATTCCACTGCCACTTCTGCTACTAACACCTTGACCACTACTTTCACTTCTGCCAAGGCCCAAACCACCACCGCTTCTACCAGCGAACAAGAAGAAGAAGAAGACACCAGCGACATCACCACTTCAACTATTACTAGCGTTGTTACTATCACTAACGCCAGTGGTGCCACTGAAGTCTTGACTGAAACTTTTGCATCTGCTACTGAAGATGTTCAAGCTAAAGCTGCTGATTACTGTACTCCATCTACTGTTACTGTCACCGTTACTGCCGACTCAAAAGCTTCATCTTCTGTTTCTGTCAGTGAATACACTACTGTTTCTACTTCTACCCACACTACCCAAGTTCCAGTTACCGCTGAATTTACCCTCAGTGATACCACCACTACCTTGACTACTTTTGTTGATTTAACTAGTACTGAATTTGTCACCATTACTTCTACCTCCACTATTTCTTCTGCCACTCCATCTACTGTTGCTCCATCTCAATACACCACCAAGTACTCCAACAACACCATCTCAGACTACTCTGCTCCAGCTAGTAGTTACTACTCCTTATACTAAGGAGTCTGAGTGATGATTTTTTTTTTGGTTATTAAGAGTGAATTTATTTCGTTTTACAAATTGTTGCAACTATACTTATTCGAGTAAAGATAGAAAAAAAATCTTTCTCATGATTCAATTGGGTTTCCTTTTTGCCTTTCCTTACAAATAACTGGGTTTATTTGATGTTTACATTGCTGCTACAGTTATTTTATACTGTTTCATCTTGCTTGTTTTTCTTATTCTTTGGAGTTTTTTTTCTTATATGTTTTTGCAACCCTCTCATGTCTCACAATTTTCCTCTCATGCCCTTTTTTTTATTGCTACTATTTACTCTCTTACAATTATATTCACCTAGATAGAATTACCTCCCCCCTTTTTTTATTTATACCCTTCTCTCTCTCTCTTTTTTTTTTAGTATTTTATATCAACAAAAATACATATTTATAACGTTGCCGTGTTATATTCGAATTAGTTACCTCGATGGAAATTCTGTGATTCTAAAACAAAGCCGCAATGCTTAATGCTTAATTCTGTGGCCGTTGATGGTACTAAAAGTTGGCGGTGCAGACAAAAAAAACAAACAATAAAAAAAAAAAAATTCGCGTCGCGGGAGAGGCAAGCGAAAGGGAGGAAGAGATGAAGATGAAGAGGAGGAAGAGGAGGAGGCGAAAGACGAGCAAACCAAGCCAAAGCCAAAGCCAAAGGAGAAAAACAAAACAAAAAAAAAAGACGCAACAAAGAATACGCCTGGCAAACCAAACCAAAACAAACCAAAATACAAGTTATAAAAAAAAGACAACCGTACATACCAGATTTACCAAATACTGTCATAAGCAAATGTCGTCAAAACCAGGGTCACAATCAAAAGATTCTCTTGATGAATCATTTTCACCAATCAAGATCAATTTCCGTCCAGAATCAATTGGATCAAATATAACAAATATTCCACATCACAAAACACCCCAAAGAATAATCCACCACCCACATGGTTTATCAGCAAAACATGATGCTAGGAGGAATACAATTGGCCATAACAACAGTATTAAACGTAGAGGTTTGGTAAATACTCCATTGATCAGTAGATCACCTTTAAGAAATCCTGTCACGTCTCCAAGATTGGCCGCCAGACAACCAATAAATTTGGAAAGTATCAAAAGAACAAAACAACGTATTGATAAACAAATAAAATTAGCTTTCCCCGATGAAAATAAAGAGAATAGGAAACATTTGGATTTGTCTTCTTCCGATTCAGATGAACCTTTTAGTTCACCATTAAAGAGATCGCGAGATGGGAACCAACTTCCACATCAACAAAATAATGGCCCGGAAGAATCACATCAGCCAACTAAGATTCCTAAAATTACCACTAGTTTAGCGAAAGATGATACGGAAGTGTATGAAACTAGACAAACAATTGAAGAGCACAAGGAAGAAGAGTTTATTAAAGAGGACTTTGTCGAGCAAAATCGACCAGTTGAAGTTATCGATGAAGATGAGGAGGAAGAAGATGATTATGACGACGATCAAGATGAAGAAGAAGGGAATGAAGAGAAAGATGACGAAGAAATTGGAAAAGTGGAGGAAATGGATGATGTTGTTGTTGATGATGATGAAGATAACGATGATGACGATAAAGAACAGGAATTTTCTAAGCTAAGTCATCCTCTTGAACACACACAAATAAATAAAATCATCAAAGAACATTCGAATGATTATAATACTCCGGAAAGAATGACTGAACCAGTTGCCAAGAGTCCAGAGACTCATCACAACATACGGGTTGTCGAAGACGACAAGACTGAGAATTTCGGTAAATTCAAAGACAACACTAGTCCATCGAAAAGAGGACATGATGTTGATGATGATGATGATGAAATTGAAGATGGTGACACTGAAAATCTCACATTAAGACAACTTGAAAATGAACCTACTATAAATTTCTTGATGTCCCCAAATTCCAAACCTGTGTTTTCAAAAGATCAAGTTAACAAAATTCAAAAGGAACATGACAACAAAACGAAAGATCTATTACATGAATTGGATGAACGTGATGAGAAAATTAAACAATTGAATGATGAATTATTCAGGGCGAATGAAAAATTAATTACAAGTCAACAGGATAGTAGGAATTTGAACCAAGTGAAGGATCAATTAGTTAGTTCAAAGGAATTATTAACTATTCAAGTAAATCACATGGAAAGAGAGTTAGCTTCGTTGACAAAAAATTGCAAAATTAAAGACAGTTCACTTAATAATTTAAAGCGAAAGTTGACAGAGCAGAAAGTTGTATTAGAACAATCCCAGCTTGAGAATGACAACTTGAAGAGTAACCTCAACGAGTCTCAAAAACTTGAACGTGATTTGAAAGCCGAAATAATTGATACAAACCATTCCAATATCAGCATCTCGTTGAAATTAGATGAAATTGTCAAGGAAAAAGAAGATTTATGGACCAGAAATCAAGAATTGAGTGACAAACTAGCCAAGTCTGACAATGTCTCAAACTCAAAGTATGATAAATTGAAGGAAGAATTCCATGAGTTAGAAATGCAACTAGAAGTTTTGAAAAACTCCAAACATGATTTGAGTGATGAAAAGAAGCATTTGGAAACCAACCTTCATAAACTAAAAGAAATCAACCAACAGTTGAAAGATGACAACACCAATAATGAAAATTTGATCAAGGAGTATGAAAAAGTTGCAACAGGAAGAATTAATGAGTTAGAAGTCGAAAGAGATCTGCTTGTTGAAGAAATCAAAAGCTTGAAAGAATCAACGAAAGAATTGGAGATGCAAGCATCAGAGTTACACAGGGAAATAGAACAAACTGAACACTTCAATACAAAGCTTCAATTGAAAATCGAGGAATTAGAAGCCAAATCCGTACCAACTGAAGAACTAGACGACTTGAAATCAAAACTCGAGAAAAGTGAAGCTGAACGTGAAGAGAGCATTCAAGAAGTTGCAAAAAAGAATGAAACAATCCAAGAGTACTTGTCCAAGATGGATCAATTGGTTGACAGTGTTGAAGTGTTGAAAAAGAAAAACGAGGAGTCTGAAAAAGAAAAAGAAGGATTTGTCAATGAAATTAAACTGTTGCAAGAAAAAGCAGAAGGAGAATGGGATAGATTAAGTAAACACTTGCATGCCGAGTATTCACGAAAGCATACCGAAAAGGTTAGGTTTCTCAAAGAAGCCTTTTCTGCTGATATGGAAAAACTCTCTCAGGATAAGAAAGCTCTAGAAAGGGAAGTTGAATTTTTGAAAGCAAAGATTGACAAAGGAAATGAAGAAGCAAAGTATTTGAGAGAACGTATCAATTCTTTCAGTGAGGATACTTCTCATAAAGTTTCCCCTGCACAACCGAGAACAAGGTCCAACAATTGATAATAGTTCATAGCTAATTTAGATATATACGAACGAATGAACAAACAAACGAATGATTGCATTGTATCATTGCATGGATAATGATATAACTTACATTAACGTAAAGTAACTGAACGAAAATAAAAAAAAAAAAAAAATTATAACACAGCACACGACCACAACTTTGCAAAACCAATTTTTTTTTCTCCCGTCGAAAAAAAAAAGAGGATCAACGAATTTTTACCATCATTGCCATTGGGGGGAGGAAAGTATCAACAGCAAATAGCAAATAGCAAAAAAAAAAAGATTCATTCACGGAAAGGTCTAATTCTTTTGATACCATTGTATTATTTTTTATTATTCGTTATAAATAAGTTTCACAGATAATAGCTACACACAATTTTTTAGGGCAAGAATGTCAAATATAGAAACGAGCAAATTATACGAAAGTGTGATTGATGATGTCATCAATGATTCTAGACAAGATTTTGAAAATAGTGGAATTGATGAAAGTACTTTACAAGAATTGAAGAAATTATGGCAAGAGAAATTGACATTGGCTGGGGTAGCTAATTTTTCTTGGGAAAAGGTGGATGAAGAAGATGATGAAGAAGAAGTAGGGGTGCCAGTGGGACAACAACCACCACAACAAGTTCAAGAAATCCGACAAGAGGTACAACCAGAAATCACCTTAAAAGCCGAGCCAAATACTCAAATCAATGATACTAACGAGAATAATGTTCAAAATAATAATAATAACAATAGTAATAGCAATAGTAATAGCCATGGTGGTGATGGAATCCCCGCTAGACCTAAATTCGAGCCAGGTCTTGTACAAAACCCAGAAGAAGACAATGTCCTAGGTATACAAGTACCTAAAATCAACCAAGCGGATGGTACTTTTGAAATGGAAATATTCACCAGTGAACCTGCCAAACTATTAGAAAAAATTAAAAAGAATAACCAAAAGAATAAATTAGTACAATTTGATGGAGCATTTGATGATGAAGAAGAAGAAGATAGCGATTTAGATGATTCCAATGATTTGGATAGTGATATAAACTCGGAATTAGATGACGATGATCCAGAAGATCAAGATGATGATCAAGAAGGTCAAGTTGCTCTTTGTCTTTACGACAAGGTGCAAAGAATAAAATCTAAATGGAAGTGTAGTTTGAAAGAAGGTATTGCTAATATAAATGGTAAAGATTATGTGTTTAATAAAGCCACTGGTGAATGTGAATGGTAAGAAAGTATCCTCGGGCAGCAATATATAGGGTTATACATTATATTTTCAAAAGTTTTGCTGTATTTTTTTTTCTTTATTATTATTATTAATATATTATCATCTGTATTTTTACAATCCATAGGATTAGTGTAGTCCTGATTTACACCTGTTAATATCTACATGGATCACCAATTGGTTTTGATTTATAATTGCAATTGGGAGAGCGATCCTGTTGAATGTTGGATTGGAATTTGTAATTTCAATTTACGAGGTTTTGTGTGTTTCATCATTTTTTCGCGATTTAGTAATTTGCACTATTTGCTTATCTTTTACTTTTAAGCTTTTTTTTTTGTTTTTTTTTTGCTTTGAATGTTAAGTTGAGATTTCAAAATTACTCATCCATTAACCAACCCAAACCCAACTATGTCGCTTTTCAACTCACGATATGACCCAAAGATGTCATCATCTTCATCATCTCACCTTCCAGGAAGATTAACAACTTTAATAGTATCGATTTTGGTTGCTCTTGCGTCCGGGACTCCATATTTATATGGGGTTTATTCTCCACAATTTGTTAAGAGGATAGGATTACTGGCATCTGATTCCTCCACCATTTCAATCGCTTCAAACTTAGGTTCAGGTGTAGGAGGATATCCTGGTGGGTTAATAATTGATCGGTTTGGACCACAAATGAGTATATTATTGGGTTCAATTTGTATATTTGTGGGGTATTTCACTTTGCATAAGATATATGAATCGAAATATGATGGGTTGTTTATTATTTGTTTAGCAATGATATCGGCTGGTTTTGGTTCTATAACTTCATATTTTGCAACATTAAAAGCATCCCAGGCAAATTTCCCTAAACATCGAGGTGCAGCAGGTTCATTCCCTGTGAGTGCATATGGATTTGCGGCAACAGTGTTTTCCATAATTTCAGCTACATTTTTCAATGGTGATACAGGGGGGTTATTGGAATTCTTAGCTATATTTTGTGGTAGTATGACGTTTATTGGATCATTTTTCATTCATATTTATTTGGACCATAATGACGATAATGACGGTGGACATCATACCAATCCAAATGATCCAGAACTGCAGAGTCCAGAAATATTAAGTCCATCGCCAAATTATTTCGAAGCAAGTAATAATAGTTCATCTTCTTTGCCCAAGCCGGCTGCGGTGGAAGAAGAACTTTCGTTGTTATCAGAACCAGAAGCTGCATTTAAAGCTCCAACTTCTACATCAACTCCAACTCCAGCAACACCAATGGAAAGGGATGATTCTTTAAAAGGATCACTTTCATATTGGGGAATTGGGGAACGTACACCTAGAGCATCTTTTAGTTTACAAGAGTCAGAAGCTAATACACTCGTGGAAAATCTCCCTAGTGAAACCAATACAAACACCACCGCTAATAAGAAAAAATGGTCAAATCATTGGTTATTGAAATTTATCCCAATTCCAAAAGTGTTCCAACAGCCAAATGGGAAAATCTTCCTCATACATTATTTTATCGTCTCAGTATCTAGTGGAATTGGCCAGATGTACATCTACACCGTTGGTTTCATTGTTACCGCACAGTACTACTATGGTAAGAACGGCCAAAATGAGCGAGACAATGAAGGATCAGACGATGCAGTACAATCAATACAAGCTCTTCAAGTGTCCATAATATCAATTGGTTCATTCTCCGGAAGACTATTGGCTGGATTCCTAAGTGATTTCATCCACAAAAAATGGCACATCCAACGATTATGGATCGTTCAAGTGACGCTTATATTCATGTGTATTGGACAATACATTACAATTGTCAATGTGAATGATAAACATTTGATTGCATTAGCATCGGCCATGGTTGGTAGTAGTTATGGATTGATATTTGGGACATATCCTGCCGTGATTGCTGATGGATTCGGTACTAAGAATTTCAGTTCCAATTGGGGATTGGTATGTACGGGTCCATTAATAACGTTATGGATCTTGAATAAATTATTTGGAAAGATTTATGATGCAAATTCACAAGATGGGATTTGTTATCTTGGTAATGGATGCTATCAGGGTGCGTTTGAATTAAGTTTGGCACTTTGTTCGATTGCCTTTGTTGTGACGTTGATTTTGATATATATTCAAAGGAAATAATATTAATAATTACAAAAATAACAAAAATAATAACGAGAACAATAACGATCAAAATAAATATATTATATTTTTTATTTTTACTTAGATTTGATTAGACTATATACAAATTCAGATTACTAATTTTTTTATTCCCATTTTCTTTTTTTTTTCAATTTACTTAAACCAATTCAATCTTTGATAAGGATTCTTGTTGAATACTTGTCTTTGCAAATAATTGTTTGAAGAAACCAGAACTGATTTCTGCATCCTTGATGATTTTTTCTAATTTTGCCTTTTCATTGTTTCTCTTATCAATACTGGTTTGGAAATTATTCATCACTTGTCTAGAAGGATAATTCAATACTTGACGACATTCATGTGAAACTCGTGATGAATTTTGATGTGCATAGTCCAATTTTCCAATCTGTTTCTTGATTTTTTTGGCTTGCTTTCTTGGTAATGCATTCGGAATATCACTTATGAGGTAGTAAATAGTGATACCTGAAACACCAATTATCACCGGAAGGGCAACTTTCTTAACCATTGATGGAGTTACGTATTGTGAGAATTGATACATCTTATGAATCAACGCACCTGTGGTCAAGATCTTACCCGATGAATAAAGTGTATGTAATGTTATTTGGGTTGGTAACTGGTCCTTTAATGTGACAGCATTCTTTGGTATCGAAGTCAATATTCCCAATGGATTAAAGAATGATATTTGATGCTTGGTGGAATTGACCAATTTTTCAGGTAATCCAACAAAAACTAAGAATGATTCAATTGATGGATCAAAGAAATCTTGAATTTCTATAGTATCATCAATATATTTACCAATAGTGTCCTTCTTTCTAGTGAACATCAAATCAGAATTGAACACTTTATCGTTTAAAAACTCTTCCCCTAAGGTCTCTTTACCAAATTTAACTATTTCTTCCACACGTTCTGAAGTTAATTTCTTTGCCACTTCTTCACTTCTGGCTACTGCATCCAATATGGTATCAATCATTGCTGATTGGGTTTCTTTGGCATATTCAAACAAGTACTGAAGCCCTCCGTATTTAACAATTGGTTTATCACCCAAGTTATTCACAGTGGTGATGATTTCTTTACTGGCTTCATTGTAAGCTTGAGTACAGGTGGTTTCAATCAAAGCATTTATAGAATCACCAATTCTTAATGATTTGGTAACCATATCATTATATTTTGGAGCAACTTGATTGTTCAATTCTTCAACCATCGCTTGTTTTTCATCATGATATATTTTTTCATTGATTTTAGATAACGTCAGTAGATCTTGTAAAATATTAAGCAAGTAGTCCTTTGCTGGTAACAATTTTGAAATAGATCTTTTCTCTAAAATAAACTTTCTCAAAGAAGCGTCAAGTTGATCAAAATCAGGATGATTGTTATTATTATTACCGTCATCATCATCTGGATCACCGTCACCATCACCACCATCACCATTCATGACATCATTTGAACTGACAAAGTGGACGAATTCCTTGGCGTCTTTATAGGTATCTGGGGACAAATTCTTGATCTGATCTAAGATTCTCTTTTTACATTTTTCTTTGTCCTGTATATGGTCAAATTTATTAACCACAATGAAAACATACCTCTTTTCATTAGCTGCAGCGGCGATGAATTCTTTAGCTGATAGGGTAAAATGATTCTCAGCACTCACCACAAATACAACCAAGTCAATCTCTTCTTGTCGTGAAAACACTTGGGTAGTTTGGTACAGATCCATGTTCAAACCAGGAGCATCAATTAATTTGATATCAATCACTCCATTATGCAATAAGCTTTCCTGGAAACTACGGTGATCCAAAACATAGACTTTTAGTAAACAAAATCGATCACAATCATAAACCAACTCTTCCAAGGCTTTTAATGGGTACACTTCAAATGTAGATTCATCTCTAATATTATATTCTTTTCCTATTGGAATTGCGTGTACTTCTTCTATACTGTTGTTTTCTTTAGATGCATCAATAACTTCACAAAACACAGAAGTGCAAGGTTGTTGATCTTCGGGCAAAATTTTCCGCCTCAATAAAGCATTACAGAAGGTGGATTTCCCAGAATTCAAATCACCAGTAACAAAGACTTTGGACGAGGTATCATCAATTCTATCCTTTAATTTTAATAAATATGCCACTTGCTGTTGTAACTTCTTTTCCAATAATTTTGCAATGGATTTTTTATCCAAACTTGAAATTGAGTTGTTGTCATTATGACTATGACCAAACTTAAGATTTATTTTCAAGATTTTAAACTCCGGTAAATCCTTAGTGTCATCATCATGGTCTTCCTTAGCAATCTTTGCTTTGTCTAGACTCTTTAATGAACTATTTTGACGCACCAAAGCTAAATGTGCCTTGGCAGAATTCAACAAGACGTTTGCATCATCTTCAATCTCAGTTGGATAAAATACAGGTCTTTCCTTATTCTCAGTATTCACTTCATAAATTAACTCAATAGTTTGATTTATAGATCTATCCAAGGATATCTTATTTTCATTGTATTTCAACTGTTGCAAAGAAGCATTCATTTGCTTACGATGGGAGCGTGAGAGACCATCATGCTTGGAACTAGATCCTTCTTGCCCATCAACTAAAGTTGAACCATCATGAGTCAATGTGCTTTCACCTGGGACATAAATAAATGAACATGGGGCAAGATCTGTCAATGGAGGACCATCTATTAAAGTTGCTTTATCGTCGTCATCTTCAACTTGATCAGGATGATCTTTTTCCGGGGAACTTTTTGATGAGTTTTGGTTGGGAAAGTCTGCCATCTTCTAATACAAAAAAAAAAGTATCGAACGAAGTTGATATAGTTATACAAGGGGGTATATGGTTGGAAAATAATGGTCTGTGTTATGGTGCCACCAGAATTTTTTTTTTTGTATTATTATTTTTGCTTTTTCGCTGCCAACTAGAATTAAATGATTTGCTATTTTGTATTTTTTTTTTTTCGTTTGTTTAATTCCGCCCCGTCAAACGTGACAAAATAGTCATGTGCATTACCGCCCGTGACAATTATCATGTTCGGATATATCCGTTCTTATCAACACCAGTCTTTTGATTCCCCAATTTTTTTTTGAAAAAAATCAACTCAAGATCTTTTTCTTTATCAGATTTTTTACCAAGGAACTATGCCATTAAAGACATTTCAAATTGGAAATATCGGTGAAATAAGTGCAGAACCATTGACCCCTGAGTCATTCCTGCCATATGGTGGGGTTATCAGTGCTGACCATCAAATCAAAAATGTTCCTAGTTCACAAGCCAATTATGGTACCGCAATAAAGATCCACAAGGTTGCTCCTATTGTGAACAACTATAAGAACTGTCCCAGTGGGCAGAAGGAATCAGCAAATTGGAATATTTTTAGATGTACTGCTCCCAAACATCTAATAAACCACAGCAATCCAAGTGGTAGTACATACCCTTCGAAGGTGTTAGAAAGACACCCATTTAGCACACAGACTTTTTTACCTTTGGGTCAGGACTTACATAAGATATCGTATTTGGTGATAGTAGCTAAAACTGACAATTCCACGAAAGAGAGATTACCCGATCCTTCCCTGATCAAGGCATTTATCTGCAAAGGTAATCAATCTATTACATATGGGGTAGGAACTTGGCATGCACCAATGGTTGTTATAGACGAAGATGTGCCTTATATCGATTTTGCCGTGTTTATTCATGAGAATGGAGTGGAAGAGGAAGATGTTCAAGAATGTTATTTTGAACCCGGTTACCAAATCAGTTATAGAAAATTCCCGACTGCAAAATTATAGCACCTTTTTTTCATCTTATTTATTATATAAAGTCTATAATATCCTCAATTACCTGATTAGCATATTTCTCTTTTTGTTGTTCAGTCATACCTTGTGCCCGATCTTTGGCAACACTTAGTTTGCTGAAAATAGCATCTAGATCCATATTATCTTTTTCATCCAATAAATTTTGTTTCATCTGTTCCACTTTCTTGATTTTGCTCTTTTCATACTCATCTGTATCCACTTTTAATAGTTCCATATTCGTCCATTCGTGACTTTCGATCAACTCCACAACTCTGTCCTTACCTTGTTTTTCCTTATATTCATTTGTACCTTCAATACCCAAGTTTATGAACTCAAATCCATTAGAGATCACAAGATCTTCGATTTCTTCTATTGTATCATCCTCGATTTGTTCATTCTGTGTTGTTGATCCAACAATTACAATAAACCCATCCCATTCAGAATTGTCCCCATTTAGAACACTCTTGATTTCAATTATAATGTCCAATGCATTTTCGATGAATGGAAGGGAGTCGGTTTTCATATTTATTGTAAAAACCAATCCATCTAAAACTTCTCTCAATTCGCTGAAGTCATCTGAACTAAACTCGTTGAGCCATTTTTTCAATTCTGCCAACTTTTCATCGTCGGTGATTATCTTATTTCGCTCTTCAGGATATTCATCTATTAGAATGTTTAATTTGATAGAATAATATTTCGTACTCAAGGAGGTTTTGACTATTACTCCACTATGTGATTCATCTTCAGTTATTTCAGGGAAGTCACTATCTTTGCTGATCAATTTCGATATTCTTAATTTACCACTATTTGGAGGCCCTAGGATTAATATATGGTTTGGAATCATTGATGGTATTTATTTGGTGTTCTAATCTGATACAACTTAGATTTTGTACTAAAGAGAACTAAAAAAAAAAAAAAATCAAACTATCAAAGGATCTTGATTCAACGTATTTTTTTTTTTCGATTAGTGTTGTTCTGGAAAACTGACAACAGACAACAAAAACAATAATCACCACCTGCAACAAAAGGAGCTTACGGCGCAGCATATTGGAAAACAAACATGCCACCATCTCAGATCAATGGAAGTAATAATCACGCTTCTGCTAACGGTGGAAATGGGACTCCAAAAATCCCAGCTAAATCTAATGGACCGGTTGTTGACAGCTTACCATTAGAGAACTTGTTATTGCGTGACGAAGATATATTTCAAACCACTTTGAATTCAGAAGATTATTTGGAGAGTTTAGCGCCAATTATGAAAAATGCCATTAGAACTAATGGACTCAATGACTTAATTGTGAAGTTAAACGACATTGTCAAATCAAAAGATGAAGAATTGAACCAAGCATCGATGGAATCAGCGGATGAAATCAATTCATCAATAAATACGGTTGATAGTATACACAAAGAAGCAGACGATTTAAGAAAACAATTCAGTCATATTAGTTCAAGATTGAGTAAATCAGCATTTGAGTTGAAATCAAGAAAAACAGTGTATGTCAAATTTAAGAAAGTTTGTCAACGAATCGATGAAACCCAACTTGTTTTAAATGAATGTATCCAAGTGCTTGAATTGATGAACAAGATATTGGAATTGATCAGACAAACGAAATATTTCCTGGCTTTGAAATTAATTGATGAGATGATCAATATCCATATCCAAAAAGTAGAAAATTTCAGTTTTGCCAAAAAAATCGTGGATTCGATACCACACTTGACGAAAATGGTGAAGGACGAATCATTTGAGAATTTATCCAAATGGTTATCATTGAATTTGGAAAGGAAATTACATGCCATTGCTGGGGGACTATATAACAATTTGGATGAATTGCATAACAACTGGACAAACATCAAAAAGGAAAATGGCCCCACATTCTTACCTTACAAAATCAATTCCCCTGTTGAACTTGCTCTTAGGGAACCGGAATTGAATTACAATATTTTTGAAGATGATACTTTGCAAATAAGTTTGAATAGTGTATTCGATGCTATTTTGGTTTATCTGACGTTACAAGAATTGGAGATATTGAGTAACGCTTATTACAAAGAATGGATGACGAAGTATAGCAGAGTCATTTATCCAATCACTACTGCCTCGGTCAGCAAAAAAGATGTTGTATTTGATAACAATGAATTGTACGAATATTTACGAAAGATCGCAGCATTTTTTGTTGCTGACAAACAATTGAATCTAGTTTCTAAATTTCAATTAAGATCAAATAACCAAGCAAATGAGTTGTGGTTGTCATACATGACCAAGCTAAAGCCGGTATTACTTCAACTTTTGAAGCATCGTGATTTTAGTGATATAGCTGAATTAAGTTCCTTCAAAACTATCATTGGTGAGTTTATGCAAATAATGGACAATTACGATTATGATATCAGTGACCTTTACGAAGTGATGATGTTGATTTTCAAGGACTATTATGTCCCACTAACTGTACAAGCATTCAGAAAACAATTCCTTTCATCGATACAGTCTGACCATTACCGTCCATTGACTGTGACAGACAAAACCAGCTACAATGGTATTATAGCAAACGCTTGGTACAAAAAAGATGCTTCTTTTGGTCCAGACAGTGTCAAGGGTTTCCCAGTTACTTTCCCATTCAGTGAAGATTATGTCCACTTTTGTTTCCATATACGAAAATTGATTAAGGATATCTTAAGATTCATCGAAGATTTTTACAACTACGAGATAGCAGAGTTGAACAATATCATTGTTAACAATATAATAGAAGTAGTCTTGAGTGGTGAAAAAGGGTTCGGTATAGGTTATGAAATTGAACAATTTATCAACAAGAATGAAAACAACAAGGAAATTACTGCGCAAACTTACACCAACTTGGAATACTATTTACTCAGTTTATATAAAATTGGTAAATTAGTCAATAGTGAATTGAGAAAGTATACTGGTATGGGAGTACACAATATAGACGCCAATGATAGTTTTACTTTGCATGCCGTGGATACATTTGTTCAACTTAAGAAGCACGCCGAGAGTACCATTTTCTCCATGGTGGATTCCAAGATCCATGCATTGTTGGATATGGTGGAATATGATGAATATTTGCCACTGGAGAAAAATACGGAAGCCAATTTTGCTATTAAAGATTTCGCCCTTTTCTTGGAGAATTTGTTTACGTCTATTTTCAGTAACTTGCCACTGCAATTGCGTACGTTGGGTCTTTTCAGAACTTATGATTTTGTTTCTGAATATTTCTTGAATGTTTTGAAAGATGCAACTATTTATAATAGAATATTTGTTGCTAATTTTGATTTGGATATTCAATACTTGGAATCGTCGATGAAGAATTTACATGTGGTGAGGGAAGACGGTGATCTTACAAATGGAGGTAATGTTGCATTAGAAACTACATTTACAGAATTAAGACAATGTATTGATTTATTAAACTTGGAGGACCATGACGAATTTGTCAATAATTCTTCGTTTAGAATGAGACAATTTGACCGTGTCAAATATGAAGAAGGTTTAGCATTGATTAAGAAAATGAAAGACAACAGTTTGGTAAGACATCCAACCATATCATCAGAAAGAAGTACTGGATCACCTGGTATTGCACATTCAAATTCAATTAGAAGTTTTGCTAATATTTTGGGTACTAAAACGAATGATGACATGTCCAATACTTCAACCGGCAGTGTTGAATCTTCACCACCAACTTCAAAATTAGCTCAATTCACCACCAGGTTTAAGCACAGCAAGTAGAGCATAAACCAAAAAACAAAAATTGTTTGCATTTATTTTTATTTCTTTCTTTCTTTCTTATAGGTTTATATTATTAATTACCAAAATTTCAAGTTCGATAGCCAACTATTTCTCTTTTCTTGTATTTGTTTCAAATCTTTATCTTTTTCATCCACAATTGCCTGGATTTTATTTTCCAAATCTTGTGATTTCAATTTTAAATCACTTTCCAACTCACTGTATTCTAATTTATTATACGCTATATTTAATAAGAAAAATGTAGATAATGAGATCATTAATGTATTGTATAATGCATGGGAAAATTCCGAAATACGGGGTTTGACGGGTTGTTCATTAGGTAATTTTATAGAATACCATCTCTTTGTACTTCTCAATATTGGTCTCGATATTATTCTATTCATAATTGTGATATTAAATGTGTACAAAATGTTAAGTGTAAGTGAATGCAATAAAAGGGTGGTTAATTCGGGATTTAATCGATTTGATGGAGTTTGGTTTTTTTTTTTGAGTGGTGAGATTTTTTCGCCAATTTTTTTTTTTCTGTCTACTTCTCGTTAATCCATTGGTAGTAATAGGTAGTATCAGCCAAAGTGAAAAAAATTAGAAAGAACTTAGCGAGACAACAATTGGTGTTCTTTTAATCATCCAACAACCTCTCCAATAACTACCTACCATGTTAAAGATATCTTCTCCCATGTTGAGAATTGGTCTTGCAAAGCGAATACCATGTACGATTGTCACAGGAGTTCCTTTAGCATCACGATATTTGTTCACTGCATCTAGATTATCCCAACAGCAGCAGCAGCAACAACAACAACATCCAGAACATCAAACCCCACACCATGGTAAAATGACAATTGAGCAACAGCGAGAATGGGTGGAGCGTATAAATAGAGAGCGAGAAGAGAGACAGAGGTTTAGAAACAAAACAGCAACATATTATTCCATTTCAGTTGGGGTACTTTTCTTAGCTTTATCCTTTGCTGCTGTTCCTATCTATAGAGCCATTTGCCAACGTACAGGATGGGGAGGTATTCCAATCACCGATAGTGCCAGATTTACCCCTGATAAGTTAATCCCTGTCGATACCAATAAACGTATCAGAGTAAGTTTCACATGTCAAGCATCTGGTATTTTACCATGGAAATTCACCCCATTACAAAGAGAAGTGTATGTTGTTCCAGGGGAAACAGCTCTTGCCTTTTATAGAGCTAAGAATTTAAGCAAAGAGGCCATTACAGGTATGGCCACTTATTCAATTACTCCAGAACAAGCAGCTGGATATTTTGATAAGATTCAATGTTTCTGTTTTGAACAACAACGTTTGGGTCCAGGTGAAGAAGTCGATATGCCGGTGTTTTTCTTTATTGATCCCGAGTTTGCTAAGGATCCTGCTATGAATACAATCGATGATATAGTTTTGCATTACAGTTTCTTTAAATCTGAGTAAATAGCTATGATTTCCTTGTACATATTATTATTTTCCGACATTAATAAAATTAAAAAGTTTATAACGTGATAAAGTACAAATTCTCCCATGTGGGTTGATATCTTCTCACTCTGTGACCAATCGGTGGTAACTATTATCAATAGTGGATAGGTCTACACTGTAGTTCTCCTTATTCGGATTGATTTTACAACAGTATGTGACCCAATAGTATCATCAACAGTCATCCCCCTAAACAGCCAAGAGTCGAGGCATGTGCCTCTATCCATTGGGGAGTGATACACAACTCATTTGTCTTTTATATCCCTGAATAAAATAATACTTTTTTCTTTATTGCTCCTAAACTTGTTAAAGGAATGGAGGGTTTCAAACCTAGGTTAAGCATCCTTTCTTGGAATTGTTTGTACCTAACATTAAACTTCTTCTGCACAACCTGAATTGCTTATTATGAGACACACACACACACACTTAGACAAACACTGCATCATAGAGGTACTTCATAATGCAAAACCACTAATGTTTTGTTGATTAATGCTAAGGTATTCTACAAAATCCAGGTTGAATAGTGATTGAGGTTTTACCAGCAGATCCCAACCGGAAGAAGAAAGTGGAAAATCAAAGCAATGCCAAAAATCCGAACTGCCAAGAAAAAAAGCCTTTTGAGTTGAGTTGTCTATTATACTTTTGCGTCAATCTATAATGCAAGGCAACTAACAAACAATAAACCACAAATCAGACAATAGTGCAGGTTGAATATCGAAACTTGTAAGTTGAAGATATTTGATTGGTTCAGAACCATTTCCGACTTTAGGTGATCTGCAATATTGCAATCGGGATTCTCCTAATTCATCCGATTTTCAAATATTTTTTTTTTGCTTTTCAATTTCACTAACCAACCGTAATCTATTTGATCAATTATCAGGAAAAACAAAAAACCAAAATGCAAAGAGTATGTCAGAGATACATATTTAAAATGCCAAGTTCCCCCATAAAATCTTTATTTTACTAAGCCATTACCAAGAAATATTTCTTGGTAAGATTAAGTGGTAAATGTATATCTCCATCAATTCATGGTCAAGAAAAAACAAATTCTCATATGAAAATACGGTACTTGGAAAGGGAATGGTAAAAAAAAAAAGGAGGAGTGAAAGTATCACAAACTAGAATATAACATGTAATTTATAATCTATTTCATCAACAAGTAAAACGCCTCACTTTTAGTATTTGGGGGACAGGATGTCTAAAATTGAATTTTTTTTGTCCATTCCCATTTCCTTTGAATTGTTAGGAATTTCATCCTGTAATTTGGATCATCAAAGCGATGATAGAAACCACCAGTGAGACCAAATCGAGGTGGCTGAATTTTTTTTTTTTTGTAAAAAACCAGGGGAATCGAAATTATGACCCACGGTTAGGAATAGAGGGCTCGAACCATTCTTTCCTTCTCGCGTAATGGGAGGAAAGGACCAAGCTTGGGTCTCAACCATTCAAAGCCACCTTCATTTCGAAGATCGTAATTTTGTGGTTCCTAATTGCTATTATTAATAATATCATTGATTATATAATCTGATATCGAATTGAGATGAGATTTCTTTTTTTCTTTTTTTGCGTTTGCTTTGTGGTCGGCGATCAATCTGATAAAATTGATTAATCAATAAATCCATTCCCGCCTTCCCCAACAATGCAAATTTTTGTTGGTTATTATTAACAAAAGTTTTACTTTAACAATTCAACATTAATAATAATAAGGTTGATCCAATGACTAGCATTACATGAATCAATCCCCCAAACCTAGAGTCTAGAAGGGGTTTCTTTATTTTCTGGGCGGTTGCAACCGTTAGGTAACCTGACAAATTCACAACTATAAACCTACATAATTATCACTAAAAACTTATATTGTCAATTAATGCCAATCTTCTCTTAAATGGTTATGTAAAATATGCCTATGCTTTTATTGGCTGAAACTTTCTAGAATTCTATAATTGTGTATGTTAATTTGCATTTTGCAGACTTATCAAGGTACAAAACCCAGAAACAATAAATTACCCACTACACATTTTACATTTACAATTACACACAAATCAACTATAGCAATTTTCTCTTAAAAAAAAGTATCTTTTTGTACCATACCCGAAATACTCTCTATTGTTTTATTCAGGAATGAAACTGGGTATATTAGCGATTTTTGTTTTATCAATTTCATCTGCATCTGCATCTTCCTTCTCCTTGGGCTTCTCCCCCAAAATTTGTTAAAAGTTTTACTCTCATCTTAGCATTTCACTTTGTCTATAAATATAGCATGGCTTGCTCCTTCAATTTAACAGCTGCAGCAATCCAAATACTTAATTTTAATTCTTATTCTTTGTTTCCTCAAGTATTAATACATCATGGTGGCAGTTAAATCCATCTTTTTGCTGTTCCTTCTCTCATACATCACTTCCGTGAATGCTATTGGTGATTTCCACATCTACCACAACAATGAATTCGCTGTGCAAGCATGTAAAGGATATCTTGCAAAAGTCGCCACTTTATTTAATTCCACTACTGATAAAGCTGGGTTCTGTAATGTTAAGAACCAACCTGCATTAGGTACTATGGCTGAATGTATTGAAATGATGCCTCATAAAGCTGCCAGACAAGAATTTTTGGAACTGTGTAAGAAATATAACTTGACAGAAACTGCCTATTTAGCTGCTTTACAAAATGCCACTGAATTTGGATTTGTTAACACAACTGCTGATAAAGACTTTAAGAAGACTAAAATATTCAATAAACCAGTTTTGTTAAAACAAAAAAATGTTCATGCTGCATGGGATGCAGTGGCTACTAGATGGTATAACTATAACTATGCCCATTGGTTTGGTATTGCCTTATGTTGTTATTGGTACTTTGTTGTATTTGTGGCAGCTGTATGTAACTTAACTTACTTCCTTTTCCCAAACGTTGTCAAATCAATGAAAGGTGGTATTATCAATGCCTACAGAAAATACATCACTTTACCGGCATTATTCAAGAAAACTCACGCTCATCATAAATCTATCGCACGTTTCTTTATATTTGTGTTCCCAACAAGATTGGAAACCATTTTAGTTGCCGGTTGGTTCATCATGGCCTTGATTATGAACCTTACCAATTATGTCCATGTCAAACCAAATTATATCTGGCCGCAAAAAGCCAATGAATTCGGTAGAAAAATTGCTGATCGTACAGGTCTTATGAGTCTTTGGCTTTTCCCTCCAGCTGTATTATTTGCTGGTAGAAATAATTTCTTGCAATGGGTTTGTGGTTGGCCATTTGCTAGGTTCGTGTATATTCATAAATGGATGAACAGGGTGAATTTCATGCTTGGTGTGGCCCATTCTGTGGGGATGACATATAATGGAAAAAACCTTGGTAAATACTATACAAGAAACAAACAACCATATGTTAGATGGGGTTATGTTGCTATGGTTGGTATGAGTATTATGGTGTTCCAAAGTTTGGTGTTTTTCAGAAGAAGAAACTATGAAATTTTCGTTGCTGTTCATTTTATTTTGGCTGCGTTTGTCATTTGTGGTCTTTGGATCCACACTCATGATCAAGGATTCCATATGTTCATGATTGCCTCAGTTGCTATTTGGGGATTTGACAGGGCGGTTAGACTTTGTAGATTATTTGCTTTTGGATTAAAATCTGCAACTGTTCAATTAATTGCCAATGAAACCATCAAAGTCACTGTACAAAGACCAAGTTGGTGGAAACCATTCCCAGGTTGTCATGCATTTATTCACTTTATGAGACCAACATGTTTCTGGCAATCACATCCTTTCACTATTGTTGATTCTGCATTGGAACAAAACACCATCACATTCTACATCAAAGTCAAAGGAGGTATGACCCATGGATTATATCAATACTTGTCCAAACAACCAGGTCAAACTGCCCAAATTAAAGTTTCCATTGAGGGTCCATATGGTTCCAGATTAGCAATTGATAGATTTGAAAACAATGTTTTTGTTGCTGGTGGTAATGGTATTCCTGGTATTTACTCCGAAGTTACGGACATTGCAAGAAGATTTGGGGAAAAACGTAATATTAAATTATTTTGGGTTATTCGTCATTATCGTTCCTTGGAATGGTTCTACCAAGAATTACTTAAATTGAAAGATTTAAATATTGAAACCACCATATTTGTCACTCAACCACATGTTGGATTAACCGATCCAATCGCTCCAACTGATTTAACCGATGATGAAGCTGCCCAAGAAGAAGAACAAGAAAAGAAATCTGAAAACGATGAAAACCCAGATTATATCGATGAATTAAAAAAGAGTTTGTCATTCATTGAGTTTGTGGAACACAAACCTGACTTTTATCAAATTGTTGCTGATGAAATTAAACAACTGCCTGGTCCACTTGCTATTGCATCTTGTGCTCATGGAAGTATGGTTGATGATGTGAGAAAATCCGTCGTTGATAATTTGGATATCAGTCCTTATAGAATTGAATTGTTTGAGCAAATTCAAAGTTTGTAATCCTTAATTATTCATTTATTTATTTTAATTGTTATATAGTTTTGTTTATTCGTTTTAATAGAGATAATCTTTTTATTATTATTAGTTGCAAAAAAGCAACTGTTCCAAAGTAATGTGGGCGCGAATCCTAGCACGTGCAACTCATCGCCCAGAATGTGACCGGAATTAGTAATAGCCTGATATTTTTGTGTCGCATTAAGCTTTCCAAGAAATTATCCAACTCAACACACAACACAGCAGCCTCCCTAAAAGTTATTCAAAAGATGCCATTTCATCGTTTATTCTGTCACATCATCAATACTCCATGATTCACCCATTGATAATATTATCTATCTTAGTGTCCTTGGTTCAGTCGTCGTTAATATTAGACTTTGAAGTCCATCAACAAACTCAGCAACAACAATCATGGTCACACGATAACAGCCTTGCCAAACGAGCCGCTGCAACGTTATTGATTTCCAACAACCAAAACATATATACTACCAACTTAAGAATTGGGTCAAATGAAGATCAAGTGACGTTGTTTGTGGATACAGGATCATCCGATTTATGGGTCATGGGGAGTAATGTCCAATGTTACACTGTCGAAGAATTCCATGTGGATGGGTCAACATCCCTTCCAGATATTTTCAACGATATAGATGCTCCTTATACATGTTCAGCCAATGGAACGTTTAATCCGGATGATTCTACCACATTTGAACTGTCGGATGATTCGTTTACTATTGGATATACCGATGGATCTGCAGCTACGGGAAGATGGGGTCGTGACAATATCCGATTTGGGGAAAATTATACCGTCAATAATTTACGACTTGCAATTGCCGAACAATCCAGTGTTTCGGATGGTATATTAGGTATTGGCATTGCTACCGGAGGTTATGATAATTTCCCTATCGCGTTGCGAAACCAGGGACTAATCGGAAAAGTAGCCTATTCGGTCTATTTAAATTCATCGAATGCAACTGGTGGTAGTATACTTTTTGGGGCCATAGATCATGCCAAATATCAAGGGAATTTGTCTACAGTTGCATTGACTTCGGATACGCTGCTTTCTATTAATGTGACATATGAAGCAAGTAATTATTCAATCCTTTTGGATACAGGTTCCACATTCTCGATCTTACCCGATGATTGGATTGACAGTTTTGCACAAACGGTGAATGGAACGTATGATTCAGATGAGTCAGCTTATGAAATAGATTGTTCAGTTGGTGGAAGTTCATTTAATTTTACTATTGGAAGTATTGATTTTGCTATTCCAGTGGAAGATTTTGTTGTGAGTCATGATGATACATGTTATCTTGGTATTATGGGCAATTCAATTGTTGGAGGTGGAATATTATTTGGGTTTGATATATTGAGAAGCCTTTATCTCGTGTATGATTTAGAAGAGTTTACAATTTCTGTGGCGCCAGTAATTTACACTGCAAATGAAGATATCGAAGAATTGGGGACTACAGCATCTACCAGCTCATCTTCATCTTCTGTCTCGTCATCATCATCAACCAGTAGCTCATCTGCAGATGCCAACGCGTTGAAGCAAAGCCAAGTACACTGGTATCATATCATAATGACGATAGTATACTTTATTTTATAGAGATACATATTAATATACACAAAGACCGTTCAGATCATGTTACTTTTCTTCTGCTAAAAATAATCTATTAGATATATTTTCCGGCCAAGCGGTTTGATGTACTCTATCTAAGCATGATCCAATCAAGGGTCATACTAATTTTCTTTTTTGCAAGATGGAACAAAAAAAAAAAGGAAAGAAAGAGAGTGCAAAAAGAGAGAGAAGATATCACAATCTAATCAGTCTATGTAAACAGATATTTGATTTTAAAAATAGAACATGACGACAGCGGGGGGGGGCGTTCCTTTGTGTTCTATTTCATATAAAAAAAAAAGCTTTATGACGTTTTTCACTCGGAATAATATGAAAGGGTAAGCCATATGGATGATAGTTAAGAGCCAGTAAACAATCTATTAACCAACCTGCTGCTGAATGGAAAAGAGAAAAATTTTTCTTACATGTTCATTCTGACCATTTAACCCAAAAGAGAAGGTTGGTTCTGCAATACACGAAATTTTTTTTTGTTGATCTAGCACTTGCACCGGTAGCCCGGAAAGCAGTTACACATAAAGCGCGTGAAATGTAATGCAGGTTTCACACTCGCCTAATTTACTGGTTAGTAGGTGGGTGCTATCAGAAACTGAAGGAATGAAAGAGAGAAAATATCACATTGGTGATAAACTAAGTTGAATAATTACTAGTAATAAAAAAAAAAAATAATGGTGGAGCAATTATAACCCAGCTGGACGTGCGAGAGGTTGAAGTGAAAACAAAACGATCGAAAGGCACGAAGAACAGGGCGTAGAATAGGACGAAGCATAGGACGAAGAAAAGGGAGTGGAACAGGGCGTAGAACAGGGCGTAGAACGAATAAAGAGAAAAAAGCTTAGATCGTCAGGGAAGGAAGAAGAAGAAAAAAAGAACACAGAACGCAAAAAGAAAAAGTTATTATAGTTTTATGCAGGCTCGACCCGATTCGTAATTAAGAGCCAGCAGTCGACGTACGCAATACAACATATCGCATCAAAACAGATTTAACATCCAGCACTGTTGTTAAGTGCTTATTAGAAACGGAACCCATACCATACTACCACAACTTATCAACTAGCTATCTGAAATCACTAAATCACATTCTTGATCCACCTCTGATTAAACACTGCATTTACACACCCACCCACACACACACACACAGCCAGCAATTATGACTTGCACACGGGGCAATCATTGACAAGCATTGATTTTGTTCCATCTCGCAAGGCACCAACCAACCATCACCAACCTACACTTACTTTACTTGCTTGGCATAACCTCCCCTAACCCCGTGCAACTATAACCACTCCATATTCCTCTCTCCCTCTTTTTATTGCTACAAGCGAATTGTCTAGTCAATGCAACATCCTCGATAGGAACAATGATTATTGTTTCTTTGTATAATTCCATTGTTTATAGTCATTACGACGTCTATAGAGTTGTGTATATAACTATCGGCTTTTTGTAATTGTTTCTAAATATAAATATTTACTGTTGATATTTTTATTAATATTATTAATGTTTAAATTTATCGCACTGAAGTGACGACGCGCGTCGGCTCATGTGGGCGCTAATCTTACCACGAAATAAAATCATACCTACATACATAATAAGCATACATAATAATTTAACCCAAAAGAAAATTTTAATCAATCATGAATATACTGCATTGCCTCCCCCTCCGAAAAGAATATATTCTTCCCCCTTTCGTTATCCCCAGAAACCACTATATAAAGATGACCCATTATCCCTTTTTTTCGTCTAGTGATTTGTTTCTTCTATTTTCTCTAGTTCAAAAACAACTATTACTCCTACTCCTCCTCATCCATTCGTTTACTCCCGCGTTTTATATCAGTTCATATTTTTTTACTGCAAAAAGACGAGAGAAAAACCATAATACTCCATTAAACAAACAGACGATAACAAGGCTCATTATAAAAAAAAGATCATTCCTAAGTCTTCACTTTTCTTCTTTCACTCCTATTCATATTCATATTTAAAAATCATATATTGCTATGAGATTCGCTACCCTCACTGCTATTGCATCCGCCTTGTTCTTAGGCGTAACCCAAGCCACCACTTGTAATCCATTAACTTCCAGTAGTTGTTCCCCAGATCCTGCTTTGGCATCTTCCTTTTTGGAAACCTTCAGTAATGGATTAGGAGACCATTTCGAAAGTTTGAATAAGCAAGGAAATATGAGTTTCTCCGATTCAGATGGTTTATCATTAACCATCAACAAAAGATATGATAATCCATCTATCAAATCCAATTTCTACATTATGTTTGGTCACGTTGAAGTTGTTTTAAAAGCTGCTGAAGGAACAGGTATCGTGTCATCATTCTATTTACAATCTGACGATTTGGATGAAATCGATATTGAATTATTTGGTGGTGATCCATATCAATGGCAATCCAATTATTTCATCAAAGGTAATACTGCCACTTATGATCGTGGTGGCTACCATGACATTTCCAACCCATTAGAAAACTATCACACTTATGTGATTGACTGGACTGAAGATGCCGTTACTTGGACCGTTGATGGATCTCTTATTAGAACTATTCCAAAAGATAATGCTCAAGGTTTCCCACAATCACCAATGGCCATCTACGCTGGTATTTGGGCCGGTGGTGATCCATCTAATGAAGAAGGTACCATTCAATGGGCCGGTGGTATTACTGATTATACCAAAGCTCCATTCACTATGCATATTAAATCTGTTTTGGTTGCTGATTATTCTACTGGTAAGTCTTATAGTTATTCCGATACCAGCGGAACTTGGGAATCTATCAACGCTGAAGATGGTGAAGTTAACGGTAGATATGATCAAGCACAAAGTGATATTAAAAAATTAGAAAGTGGACAATCTGTTGATCCAAGCAGCAATACTGTCTCAGAAACTTCTAGCGCTTCATCTTCATCTTCATCATCTTCAAGTTCTTCTAGTTCTTCTAGTGAACAAACTTCCAGCTCATCTTCAACCTCCTCCACTTCTTCTACCGAAGAAACCACCTCCAGTTCTACTTCTTCATCCAGTTCAGATCCTGCTACTAGTTCTACTGAAGAAACTACCAAATCCACTGACGCCACTTCCAATTCAGTTCCACAACCATCTGGCGCTGGTACATCCAAACTTGTTTTTATTGGAACTGGATCCTCCGAGTCATCCTCCAGTGCTACTTCTGTTGCTGGTAACGCTATAACCACTGACTCATCTTCTGATGGTGGTGCTTCTTCTACTCCAAGAGGGTCTGCTACCACATTTATCTCAACCGCTGCTTCCAGTAGTGCTTCTGAAACACATTCAAGTTCTGTTTCAGTGCTGGTGAATGAAAATAACGCTGGTCTTTATCAAACCACTTCCACTTTAGGATTATTTGCATTTATTGGTTTCTTATTCTTGTAATTAGATACGGAACAAGATGTGTTAACCAAGAACAATAAAAGTTTGTTACTACTTCATTTTTCATTTTCATTTTCATTTTCAATTCTGGTTTTTAGTTTGGTTTTTTTTATTTTCAGTAAGCATTTTAATTTAATAATTTTCTACATAGTTTGAGTTTTCGTTAGTTTTATACATATATATACATATACATATCTAATATTGATTTAAATTTCCCTCTTGTTATTTTCCTATTCTAGTTTCTTATTTACGTTCTCTCTTTCATCATGTTTAAGGCACTCTGTTCTCTTTTAACTTCTTTGATACCATTTCTTTGGTTCTTCTTGTAACATCAAATTCTTTAATGGATCAATTAATATTTCTTTTTCCCATTGGTTGATCAATCACAAAGGTCATACTACCAAAGCTGTCTTCATCAACTTTGCATCTTGTTCACGTCTCAAAGAAATAAATTGTATAGTTTTACCTAAACCCATATCATCACAAATTAAACCCCCACCCTCCTTCCTTTCACCGGTTTCTTTTTCTTTTAGGAATTGTAATCCCAATACCTGATAAGGGTAAAGATAAACTGACAAACCTTTGATTCGTAGTTCTTCTTCCGGAACATCAGTATAAAAAACTTCCTCGTCTCTATATTGCGCTTGCATAATACCACATGTACCATGTTTTCATATTGTTCTTGTCTTCCAATTTACGGAGTTTCTTCCTTTCTTGTAGTGCTAGAATTGGATCCGGTTTCGTTAGAATAATCATTAACATCAGCATTTTCATCAGCAATATCATTGACATTCATGGTTTTCACGCCGTCTGTTAAACCATCAACATCTTATAAATCATAGATATTGGCCTACTAGGATTATGTCTTAACAAGCCCAATAAGAGATAACTTATGAGAATAGTTACTTGTGTGAACATTATTTTCTTTATTAAAGCTGAACTGCTCGGGACTGGAAACCTATTTCCCTACTGTGCTACCTAACGAAATCATGGTAGAAGAAAAAAAAAGTAGAGAATATATATATATATATTTCTTTTTTAAATCTTAAACAATTACATAAATTAGCAATACCATCAATACACCATTAAAACCATAATACCCGAATAATATGATAATTAATCATCAAAGTACCAATAATCAATAAGACCCTAGCAACTGGTTTGTCTGGAAATGCATTTAACTACTAACAATCTCAACATTCTAGCTTTTGTATAATTATAATGTATATTATTACTTGTATTGTTATATTAATACCCAATGTAGAGTTTAATCTATTTCAACTATTCTCTTAGGATTGACACAGAGAAGATACAATTAGTACAAGTGATCACCCTACATTATTATTAAGAGTGACAAGTCGGTCAAAGGGTTGCATACACACATCTTACCTATTCCAGTACATTCAGCGATATTTAAAGGAACAGAAGGATCAGAATTATGTATTACATAGGCTTAATTGGAGAAATTAAAAAACCCTTTAACCTATGTAATTGATAAGATCCTTGATATCCAGTCTATAAAAGCTGTAATGTCAGTTTATACTAACCATTATCCATTCAAATGATCGATATAAGCGCTGTATCTGGTGCCATTGAAAACTAAGACAAAGTTAACATTTACAAGAAACATCATCTTTGCACATAGTTCCACCATAATAGACTCCTTCAAATGGTTTGTTTTACACACACTCTCTCTCTCTCTAATTCTTCCAACTGTGATGACTGTTGTACTTTCAACTTGTTGTTGTTGTTGTTGTTGTTGTCGTTGTTGTTGTTGTTGTTATTGTTATTGTTCTTGGTTGCAACATTTTGTAGAACATATATTATAGCCCTAACAAATTCCTGCATGTAACACAGCCAATCAAATGGACGTGAAAAATGATTAATACCAGTGCTGCCAATTTCTTTTTCTCTTGTGTTGTCTGAGAGGAAAAGGAAAAGTGAGAGAAAAAAAATTCTAGTTTAAATAAGACACTTAAACCAATCTAACATCTATTCCCGTTATCAATTACACAACTACAACTACAATGGTATGTTAAAAAGGGATTTGATTGAAAATTTGTTTGTTTTTTTTTTGGAACCATGAATCATAGTTTGGAGGAGGGGTGTACAAGTTCAATGACTTGTTTGATACTTCCCCTAGGGCATTGCAATTCCAATTCCAATGGACCAACAGATGTGTTTTATCCACCATCAAATATATGAAATGATCAAAATATACTAACTTTAACTTACCCATTTTTTCAGTCATCAATTATTGGTCGTTTATTTCAAAGAAACTCAATCTACGTTGCCACTATCTTTGGTGGTGCTTTTGCTTTCCAAGGATTTTTTGATGTTGCTATAAACAACTGGTGGGATTCACACAACAAAGGTAAATTATGGAAAGATGTTAAAGGTAAATTCATCGAACAAGATGCCGAAGATGACGAATAAATAACACCATAAAAGAATTAAAAAGATAGACTTACAAAAGATCCTATATGATTGTGTATGATTTTTAAATTTTTTTTTTTTTAAATTTGGAAAGAAAAAGGAAAAAGAATGTATTTTTTCATTTATTACTGTTCATAATTATTCAAGATTTCAATTATATATTAAACAACTTATAAATATATTCACTTTTTTTTATTGGCTTCAAGAAAGGATGATAGATATATCCGTTGCAATCGTTATTTGTAAGACTGTGTTAGTTGCTTGTTTTTTTTTTTTTTTTGTTAGTTTATTTCTCACTAAGAAATTTTTCCTTGTCTTGTCTTCAGGGTCATCACGCTTGTAATATAAGAATAACAACCAACAAGCAACTAACAAGATGGCGGTGATTAATCAACCTAGTACTCAAATCAAACTTACAAATGTATCTCTTGTACGAATGAAAAAAGGTAAAAAAAGATTTGAAATTGCGTGTTATCAAAATAAAGTTCAAGATTGGAGACTGAAAGTTGAAAAAGATCTTGATGAAGTTTTACAAATCCCGCAAGTTTTTATTAATGTATCAAAAGGACAAGTTGCCAATAATGATGATTTACAAAAAGGATTTGGAACCATTAATCAAGATGATATAATATTGGAAATTTTAAATAAAGGAGAAATTCAATTAAATGAAAAAGAACGAAATGCAAATTTACAACAAAAACAAAATGAATTTTTAACCATTATATCAACAAAATGTATAAATCCAAGATCTAAAAAAAGATATCCTCCAAGTATGATTGAAAAAGTTTTAAATGAACTTAAATTTCATTTAAGTCCAACTAAACCAACAAAAATTCAAGCTTTGGATGCAATTAAAATTTTGGTTGAAAAACAAATCATTCCAATTGCAAGAGCACAAATGAAAATTAGAATTATATTATCCAAAAAAGCATATTTAAAAACTTTCCAAGATGATATTAAACCAAATATTGATCAAATTATTGAAGAAGATAATAATGGTGGTAAACAATATGAAATTGTTGGTATTATTGATCCCATAAATTATAGAGTATTGGTCACCCTAATTGATAATACTGATGGTAGTGGTAAGGTTCCAAAAGGTGAAGGTTCTATAGAAGTATTAGATATGTCTGCAATTAAAGAATAAACAAACATAAGTATCCTTTCATGACATTGATGATAATAGATATGATGATGATGAATCAATTGATATCCGCACGACCATCGAAGAACTCAGAAAGTCTAGTAGTAATAAAAAAAAAAAATTTTTTTTCTCAACCATCAAAATTGGAAATATAATCCCATCTATCTATACCTTAAGACTATTAATTAAACAACGATGTCTATTGTTTTACCATCCGGTACCACTGACGGTTTTAAAGCTGTTGGCAAATACTCCACTCCAGTTCGTCGTCCAATTGAACCAGTTGGACGTTATTTCTTAGCTCATGCTTCCAGAACATTACGTGGACATACTTGGTCTGAATTTGAAAAATTAGAAGCGGAAAAGAATGTTAAACAAATTGAAACCAATGAAGATGAAGATTTAGGAGATGAAGAACAAAGTGCTGAATTATTAGATCATGATCCAAGAGAATGGAAAACAGCTAATTTATATGCTGTTTTAGGATTATCTCATTTAAGAAGTAAAGCAACTGAAGATCAAATTAGAAGAGCTCATAGAAAACAAGTTTTAAAACATCATCCAGATAAAAAATCTGCCAGTGGAGGATTAGAAAATGATGCTTTTTTTAAAATCATTCAAAAAGCATTTGAAGTTATGTTGGATCCAATTAAAAGAAAACAATATGATTCAATTGATGTTGAAAATGATCCTCAACCTCCAATTAATAAATCAAATTATGATTTCTTTGAAGCTTGGGGTCCAGTTTTCGAAAGTGAAGGTAGATTTTCAACTAAACAACCAGTTCCTTCATTGGGTACTTTAGAAAGTACAAAAGATGAAGTTGATGCATTTTATACTTTTTGGGGTAGATTTGATTCTTGGAAAACTTTTGAATTTAAAGATGAAGATGTTCCTGATGATACTGCTAATAGAGATCATAAACGTTATATTGAACGTAAAAACATTGCCAATAGAAAGAAATTGAAGCAAGAAGATAATAAAAGAGTTATTGAAATTATCGAAAGAGCTCATGCTGAAGATCCAAGAATTAAATTATTTAAAGAAGAAGCTAAAAAAGCTAAAGCAGCTAAAAAATGGGAAAAAGAAGCTGGTTCAAGAAAAGCCAATGAAGAAGCTGCCGCTAAAAAAGCCGCTGAAGAAGAAGCCGCTAAAAAAGCTGCCGAAGAAGCTGCTGCTGCTAAAGCAGGTTCTAAAAAAGCTAAAGAAGCCGCTAAAGCTGCTAAAAAGAAGAATAAGAGAGCTATTAGAGGTTCAGCTAAAGATAATGATTACTTTGGTGATGCCGGTAAAGCAACTGAAATTGATGCTGATATCGATTTATTACTTGAAAAATTCGATGATGTTAAATTGGGTGAAGTTGCAGGTAAAGTTAAAGACGCTGATGCTACTACTATTAAAGCTGCTTTAACTGATGCTGCTAAAGAATTAATTGCTGCTGGTTCTTTGGAAGCTTCTTATTTGAAATACTTTAACTAAGGCTTTTATTTTTTATTTTATAGATAAATGAGAAAAAGTAATCAAATATATGTTAAAAATAAATAAAACTCCAATCTAGTTAGTAAGTCGATCTCACTTATTTGTTTCTTTCTTTTTTTCTATAAAATAATATACTGTTTATTTGAAATACACCGAATTCAAAAAAGATAATAAAAACTCTTTCTAATATACATACAATATAAAAGGGGGTGGATTTAATGTTGGATAATAGTAGTAATTAAATCATTTGCATCAACGGAATCACCTTCATGAATGACAATTTCACCAACTTCACCATCACAAGGAGAACTAATAACCATTTCCATCTTCATAGCACTTAAAACGGCAATTGGATCACCTTTTTTAACTTCTTGATGTCTATGAGCTCTAACTTCAATAACAACACCTGCCATTGGAGCACCAACATCATTTGGTGAAGAAGCTTTTGGTTTCACTTTAGTTTCAACTGCAGCTGCTTTATCTTCAACTGTTACCGATCTCATTTCACCATTTAATTCAAAGAAAACTTCTCTGTTTCCGCTCTTTTCGGAAATATCCCCAACGGCCATTAATTTAATAATCAAGGTTTTACCTTGTTCAATATCAACACTTAATTCTTCACCAATTGCACATGGTTTAAGGAAATATCTGGTTGGTAATACTGACAAATCACCATATTTATCAACAATGTTTCTAAATTGTTCAAAAACTTTTGGATACATGACATAAGAAGCAATATCAGTTTCGGTAATTAAAGTACCATAACGAGAACTTAATTCTTCTTTAATACCAACAAAATCAACTGGAGGTAAAGTTAAACCTGGTCTTTGATCCAATTTTTGACGTTTGTTACCCAAAATATTAGTTCTTAATGGTTCTGGGAATCCACCATATGGAGTACCCATTAATCCTTGGAAGAAATCCAAAACGGAATCTGGGAAATCCAATTCAGCTGCTAATCTATTAACATCTTCTTCAGTTAAAGTATTGGAAACCATGAATTGAGCTAAATCACCAACAACTTTAGATGTTGGAGTGACTTTAACTAAATCACCCAAGATATGGTTGGCAACTTTATAAGCTTCTTTAGTTTGAACCCATTGAGATCCCAAACCTAATTGTTGAGCTTGGAATAACAAGTTAGTCAATTGACCACCAGGGATTTCATGTTGATAAACTTCTGGATCTGGACCTTTCAAGTCAGCATCGAAACAAGAGTATAATAATCTCATTTGTGCCCAATAATTGTCCAATTCTCTAACCAAAGATTCAGAAAGACCAGTTTCGATAGAACCTTCAAAGGAAGCCAAAATGGCACTGATTGATGGTTGAGAAGTCATACCGGACATGGAGTTAGAAGCAGCATCAACAACATCAGCACCTGACATGGCACATTGGGTCATGGAGGCAACACCAGTACCAGCAGAATCATGGGTATGAACATGAATTGGTAAGTCTGGATAACGTTCTCTAATTTTACCAATTAAGATCTTAGCAGCGGCTGGTTTCAAAGTACCGGCCATATCTTTAATACCCAAGAAGTGAGTACCCAATTTGACAATTTCATCAACAACGTGCAAGTAATATTCCAAGTTGTATTTCTTACCTGGTTTCAACATATCACCAGAGTAACAAACGGTTGCTTCAACAACACCACCAGCTTTCTTGACAGCATCAATACCAACTTTCAATTGTTCCAAATCGTTCAAAGCATCAAAAACACGGAAAATATCAACCCCGTTGTCTTTAGCTTCTTTGACGAATTGGTCAATGGCATTATCTGGTAATGAAGAGTAAGCAACACCATTAGCACCTCTTAAAAGCATTTGGAATGGGATATTTGGAACCAAGGCTCTTAATTTTCTTAATCTGGCCCATGGATCTTCATAAAGGAATCTCATACAAACATCAAAAGTGGCACCACCCCAACATTCTAAAGAGAAGGCACCATTCAAGGCAAAGGCGGTAGTGGAAGCAATGTTGACCAAATCAATGGTTCTGACTCTGGTTGCCAATAAAGATTGATGGGCATCTCTCCAAGTGGTATCAGTGATCAAAGTACCTTTAAAGTTTCTAACTTTCTTAGCAAAGGCTTCTGGACCTTCTTCAAGTAAGACTTGTCTCCATCCACGAGGAGCTGGATTGTTATTAACATCAATAACAATACCAGTTTTTGGTTCGTGAATATCTGGAACAACTGGTTCGGTTTCCAATTTAGGATAACCAACTTGACCTTTAATGGAAGATCCATTGACAACAAGATCGGCCAAATAGGTCAACATCTTGGTGGCTCTGTTTTGGGAACTGATCATTTGGAAAAGTGATGGGGTATCATCAATAAAAGTGGTCCAACAATCACCTTGAATAAAAATATCGTTGGTTAAAAGAGCCAACAAGAATGGAATGTTGGTTTTAACACCTCTAATTCTAAATTCAATCAATGCTCTCAACATCTTTCTACGAGCAATTTCATAAGTGGAACCAGAACAAGAACATTTAACCAACATGGAATCATAATGAGGGGAAATAATGGAACCAACAAACCCATTACCACCATCCAATCTCACACCGTTACCACCAGCGGATCTATAAACTTCGATTTTACCAGTATCTGGTTGGAAATTCTTAGTTGGATCTTCAGTTGTGATTCTACATTGGATAGCAAAACCTCTGGTGGTGATTTTATCTTGTAATAATCCCAATTGTTGTAATGAAGCACCGGCAGCAATTTGGATTTGAGCAGCAACAAGGTCAACCCCAGTAATTTCTTCGGTGATGGTATGTTCAACTTGAATTCTTGGGTTAATTTCGATAAAATAGTGTCTATCTTGGGAATCAACCAAGAATTCAGCTGTACCTGCGTTTCTGTAGTTGGCACTTTTGGCTAATTTGACAGCATCGGTCAAAATAGCATCTCTAACATGTTTTGGTAAGCTCTTGGCTGGGGCAATTTCAACAACTTTTTGGTGTCTTCTTTGCACAGAACAATCTCTTTCAAACAAGTGGATGACATTACCATAGTTATCAGCTAACAATTGAACTTCGATATGTTTTGGTTTAACCAAGAATCTTTCAATGAAACAAGTACCGTTACCAAAAGCAGTTTTAGCTTCCGAAGTGGCTCTTTGGAAGGCATCTTCAATATCGTCACCTTCACGGACAACTCTCATACCTCTACCACCACCACCAAAAGCGGCTTTAATAATAACTGGAAGACCGTATTTTTCAACAAAAGCTCTGGCTTCTTCAACAGTTTCAATTGGACCTGGGGTACCAGGAACAACAGGAACGTCATTTTCAATGGCCAATGTTCTTGCACTGACCTTGTCACCAACAGCATCAATTGTTTTGTAGGAAGGACCGATCCAAACAATTCCGTTTTCTTCAACTTTTCGGGCGAATTCACTATTTTCGGAAAGGAAACCGTAACCCGGGTGGATCATATTAACATTGTGTTTTTTAGCAATATTGATGATTTCATCAATTTGTAAATAGGCACCAACGGGGGAGAATTGACCTTTTTTACCGATAACATAGGATTCATCGGCTTTTAATCTATGCATGGATAATCTATCTTCATGGGAGTATATAGCGACTGTTTGCATGGACAATTCATGGGCAGTTCTGAAAATTCTGATTGGAATTTCCCCTCTGTTGGCCACCATAATTTTATTCATTGGACCCAACACGGTGGAAGCTCTTCTCATTTGACTGATTCTGGCATCTTGACTACTGGCTTTTTGGATAGGTAAAGACATTGTGTGTGTATACTGATGCTAATTGAGTTTTTGTGTATGTGTATGTAAATGTGAGTAAGTGTAAGTGTAAGTGTATGTGATTATGACTCTGATTTTGATTGTATGTGGGAGTGATTGTCTAACTGTCAGTAGATGAAGAATTGAATGGAATAATAAATAAGATAAATATATATATCAACAAGAATAGAATAAAATGAAAAGGAAGAAAAGAAGAGAAAGAAAGAAAAAGAATGAAAAAAAAAATTGTAACATCAGGAGGAACGGGGGGATTAATATATAAGTGTTTGATTGAATGAACATTATTGAAATACTTACTTGAGAAATTTTCTATTGTTCTGCATATAAACCAATTGTTAATCTTTGTGTTTGGATAATTTGTATTTCGGAGTTTTTGTCTACACCCAATTATATGATGATGATTTACCTCCCTGACATTTTTTTATTAAAAATAGTCAACTTTGTATCATTTTAAAGTGGGAAGGTGAGTCACCTTCGATTTTGTTACGACCAATACGAGTATGGTATGATTCACGAATTGAATTCGGCTGATGTTATTTGTTTTACATTGATGGAGAGAGCCAAAGGAGTCAAAGAAATGGGTGAGTGAGCAAACTTAAGATCTTCTCATTATCAATACTTTCATTCTATATTGTTCCCCACTCTTATCTCCCCTATCTATCTATCTATCTACTTGACAAATTAATTGAATTAAGGTAATCAATTCCCTTTGATAACCCCATTGATGTTTTAAATAAGAGTATTTTCACGTGAAACAACAAATAGCAAGTGAGAAAAGAAAATAATTAAGCGAAATTGAGTTTATAGTTTTTTGAAATTATGAAATGATGAAGTCACTATTCATACATTAAACACATTAACACTAACGCAGAATGAGAATAAAAAAAAACACACACACAGAAAAAAACAGAAAAACAGAAAATAGAAAAATTTCTTACCTTTACCTTTACTTTAGAGAAACGGTTACAGTGAGTAGTAAGTAGTAAGTAGTAGAATTGAGATGAGATGATCAGCTAGTATGGGTTATGTAAAAAAAAAAACCTTATTTACTTGAAGATACGGGCTCAGTAAGTCCGAAAGAATAAGAAAAAATAATAATAATAATTAAAACAGATTGGTCCCTCAAGTTTAGTCTAATTGGTTAAATTTGATTTCGCTTGTTAGGTTATCAAACCAATAAGAAAGAAAGAAAGAAAGGAAGAAAGGAAGAATTTCAAGTAGTCGGTGACTAAGTGAACAATATTAATTAATCCGGTGGTGTAGTTCCGCGAAATTGTGCGAAGTAAAATCTTTTTTATTGTTCTTCGGGTTTACTTAACCTTAAGAGAAAGAAAGTTATCTTGTGTCGCACATATACTTCCTTGGAGCAACTACGAATTTAATATTCCATTATTCGATTATTCCTATTTTATTACATTCCATTAAATTACAATGTAATATTCCCATACTTTAATATTCTAGTAATAAATATATGTAAAAGGATTATTATTGTGCAATTATTACCTCGGATAAAAAAAAAAGAACGAACAAACGACAAGAAAATTAATTTGCTCTGAAGAGAAGAGTGCAACAGCAATTGGAAGGAGAAGGAGAAAATGAAAAAACAACTAAATGTAACGTAGTATATTTATCATTATCGTCTCTTCTTCTGTTCTCTCATCTCAATAATTATTTAAATATACACAAAAATAAATTCACACTGAAGAATTTTTTTTTTTTTGCTTTTAACGATGAGTCAATTGCACATTACATATACGTTAGATTAGTTGTATATAAACTGTACTTCCCTCTACTTCTTGTCCTACTTTCTTCTCATTATTTTCGTTGATATGCAATAAATCAAAAAAGAAAAGAAAGGATGGATTGGGATGAGATGAGATGAGATTGGAAGAAAAGATACCCACACACACACACTTCTCTAGTTAAGTAATTGAGTATGTAGGATAAGTTGATATTATCATTAACAGTTGCGATTTCGAGAGGAATCTATCCCATATTAATAATCTTCAAACAAAACTCTCCATCTTCTATAGATCTAGCGGAAGAAAGGGGAAGAAAGAAAGGACGATAACGTGACACCCCACATGGAATAATGAAGCACGTAATGGAGATAGAAAGAAAAAGGAACCCGCCAGTTGGTTTATCTATTTTCGGAGTTCACTTACGAAGAAGCCGCTAAGAGATAACGTATAATGATGTGATATGATATCAACTGGTGAATAATGAATAATGAATAATGAATAAAGGTCTGGTGACGATATTAGTTATGCAATCGCAGTTTAGTGCGCTCCAAAATATTCAAAAGTGGGTCCACGTTTGTGCAAAAGGTCATGGAAAAAAAGAGGGGAAGTAAGACATAAGTAAGAGTAAAACTAAAAGATAGAAGGATGTAATAGGATGTAATAGGATGTAATAGTGGCGCGATATTTACTTATTGCATCGTAAACACGGACTTTGCAACTATCTAATTGAACTTCCTCCCTTATGGTTATGGTTATGGTAATGTTAATGGTAATGGTAATGTTACCCTTTAAGATAAGAAAGAATATTCGCATTTGATTGGTTGAATTATTTTTTTTTTATTATTTTTTTCTTTTTTTGCTGTTTGAATGTGAAAAATGCTTACTAAGATAATTTCTCATTACCCCTCCTATTTTTTGGTAGCGCATCCGTCGGTGAAAAGATTTGTGTGGCTATGAATTTTGGGTTAAGTGGAACTCACAAATTGCGAAATGCAAAGTGCAAAAAAAAAAAAAAAAATCAGCTAACTGCGAAGGAAGCTCGCAATAATAAAAAACATTTTACACAATATTAACAAATATTAACACCGAAACATCCAATTACACAATACAATATTACTTCATCTCTATCTTTTTAGTTTTGTGCTGTGTCAAAAGGGGAATCCCAATTCCTAATATCTGAAAAAAAAACTTTTTTTGAAGTACCACAATTTTTCATAGGGATCACTAACCCGAATTTTCACAATATATAAGATGTAGATATTTCCTCATCCCTCTAACCACATTTTTTTAAAAAAAATCTTTTATTTACTTTCCTTTCCTTTCCTTTCGTTTCGTTTATTTTATTACTATTCACTACTCAAAACCAATTCACTCAATTAAGCTTAAAAAAATGATGTTCAGAAGATTCTTATCCCAAACTACCAAATCTAGTTTCCAAAAAAATGTCATCAAAAAGATGATCCCACAACACCAACAACAAGCCACTAGATCTGTTGTTATCAACAAATGGGCTCCAAGTTACGGTAACAGTTTCCGTAACTTTGCTGAATACAGACTTAAAGTCTCCAATGTTTCCCCATTGGCAATTGCTCAAAAAAAAGCTAACCACAACTAATCAAATCAAACAAAGATGGGTTATATTAATTGTTTGTTTCTAAGGTATATATAAATAAAGGGGTTGTTTGATTTTTTTTTTCAGTTCTAAATTATCGGTTACGTTTTTTTGTATTGTTGCTAGTTAAGGTTTATATTATATTATTTGTTTATATTGTTAGTAGTTGAACAATGTATATATTAACTATTCTTCATTTTGATATCTGTAAGGAAAGAAAAAAAATTTAATATCTTTCTTCTAGGTCCCTCTAAGCCGACCGCACATGCATTAAAGTGCGTACCAACGGTACGTCGCCCCGATCGACCGAAACGAGGGGAACTAAGGGTTAGCTAGCAACAACTTTCCATTTGTCCTTAATCTTTTAATCATATTTGGATTGACAATTAGTTTTAATTTTTTGAAAAATAAATATTTTCCCTGTTTTTCATATTGGAGTTTACTGCAACATTCTCTATTCTTGAGAAGTTTTTTTTATTTTGTTTTTTGCAATAATATTTGGTTAAAAAAAATCTGTCAAAAAAAAATTACACCAATAGAATTATTATTGATATAGGGCAGATTCTTTATTTTATACAATAGTACCATATTCAAAAACCATCAATATAGATTACTATCGATAAATCAAACCGATGGAATTGTTCCAACTGTATACAAATCACAACAGAGCACTTAATAGGAAATTTAACAATTTAACAATTACATACAGAGATACACACGACATTTATCTTTACCTTATGAGAAACAAGGTTAACAAGAAAAAACTACTACTTATCTAGGTTATATATATATGTAACCTGCAAGTATAAGTACACTACTATTACAACAATCGCTGTACTTTAACTGCGAATTCGAATCTGTACACACTTTCTCCCAAAATATAATTATATGAACTGCGGCAATTATTTACCCCTTAAATTATATATTAAATGATATGTTGTAACACCAAGGACACACGAACGTCACGTGACAACGACAGTACTATTAACATTATTAAATAGTTATAGAAAGAATAGTTAGGACATGATTCAAAGTCCTGTGTCCATGTCTATGTCTACATCTACTTCTAGTTATTTTTATCAGTTCTCTTTTACACAAAATCATTAATACTGGCAAAATCAAAAATCTAAAATCAAAAAAAAAAAGCTAAGTAATACGCGTGAAGGCAACAAATGAAAATTTTTCGGATCATTAAAACCAAACTATCCACACCTAACTTAACCAATCAATCAATCAATCAATCTATTTATCCACTAATCACTATACAAACAAAGAAACAAATCTATTAACTATGGCAGCACCACAACATAAACCAACCAACAACCATGAAAAAATCTCCAAATCAAGAGTATTAAACGCCTCAATTCTAACATTTTTAACCGTATTAATATTTCTTATATTAATTTATCATTTTATTTGGGCCATTCAAGTTATGATTTATAAACCATATGGAAATTTATTAAATAATATAGTGTATGGACCAGGAACTTTGGTGGCTAATTTTGGGTTATGTTCGAGGTTAATTAAATATGTGAATACGAAATTGGTTGAAGATAGGATTGAAGCTGATTATAAGAAATATATATAATATTAATATAAATTTTGAAATAAACGTTTTTTTTTAAGGGGGAGATATGAATTATTGAAAGTTGATTGTGATTGTGATTGTTATTGTGATTGTTTTGAGATGAAACATTATCATTATCATCATAAATGTAAATGTAAATGTAAGAAACCATTAATACAAAATAACTTTTCCTTCCTATTTCCCTGCATTCTTGTCTGAATCACGAATTACATTAACTGATGTTAGTTCAGTTTCTCTGTGATTATATATATATATATATATATATATATTTCTATTATTTATCTTTATACATTCCCTAGATATTTAATTTTCATTTCTTGTTTAATTTCCCATTTCGATAGTTTTTTATTATATATAGCAATTTCTTGAATTGTATTTTTAATTAACCCTTTAGTAAAATCTTTAAATTCTTTTTTCGATAATTCAACCAATGTTCCAATGGTAAATTCATCATTTTTTTCAATAAATTTAATTAAATTTGTTAGCACCGTGGCATCTTTAATGGTTTTTTTCTGGGCTATTAGAATATTTGGACTTGATATAGTTCCGGTTGTAACTGCTATACCATCGGTCTTAATCGTGGTAAGAGGAGGAGGAGGAGCATTCGATATTGCTTGATTTGTAGTCCCTTGTGGTTGTGATAATGATACTGGCTGATTATTATTATTGCTATTATTATTATTCCAGTAATCATGGAATGGATCAATTGGATCAGGAATATCCACTAATTTAGTTGTAGTGAAGCCTTCGAAGAATTGACAGTTTTCATTGTCGTTCCATTTGTTAATAACAGTTAAGGTGATAAATCTCTTCTTTTTATTCATTTGAGAATCATTCTCAACAAACTCCACATCATCGTCATCTTCAATAACTTGAATGTCATCATCATCATCATTTTCTTCTTCGTCATCGTCATCATCGTCATTGCCAATATCCTCACCTTCCTCATCTTCTTTGTTCCATTCCAAATCAGAATCATAGTCATAATCTAAACCAGTTAGTTCTGTATTTAATGGATCATTCACTATTGCATTCTGAACTTTTTGATGGGCCGAAGAACACCATGTACCCACATAAGGAGGTTTTGAATTCTCATAAAAACTGATATATTTAATTGGTGGAAGACTATTGATCATTTCAGATACTTGTTGTTCAGTAGTGGTTGAAGAATTCAACGCATTGATAATCTCTTCTGGGGTAATTATTTTGGAACTGATAATCTTTACCGGATCTTCAAATGATGCAAGATACTCTTTAAATGACTGATGACCTTGGGGTACACTCTTATTCTTCTTCTTATTGGTTATTAACGTATCCAATTCATTTTTCGATTCCAGTATATCTTTTTTTGTCGTCTGCTTTAAAGTAACATTATTCTGGACAAAAAATGGAAGAAACTCCTTCTGATAAGGTGATTCCGTTGTGGCTTTAGTATCTGAATTATTATTCGATCCATCTATACCACCTTGTGTGGATTTTTTGGATTTTTGTCTTTGTCCAACTTGGAAAAAACTAGATATCTTCATTTGACTTCTTTCTTTAGCTTCTTCAACTTTACGTTTTTCATCTTCAATTCGTTTCTTTTCCAATTCTTTAGCTTTCTTTTCATCTTCAATCTTCTTCTTTTTTTCCAATCTAATTCTTTCTTTCTCTTGTTTTTCTTGTTCTTTTTGAAGTCTTTCTGCTTCTTTCTTCTTTTCTCTTTCTAGTTTTTCTTCTTCTTGTTTCTTTCGTTTAAGTTCTTTTTCCAATTCCAATTGTTTACGTTTTAATTCTCTTTCTTCATCTTGTTTTCTCTTTCGTTCAAGTTTCTCTTGTTTTTCTTCTTCTTTCTTCTTCTCTTTTTCAATTTTAGCTAATTCTCTCTTGGATTTAACACTTGTTGATGGTGTTGAATCTTTTTCGTCTTCCTCACTTTTTGATGTCTTCTTCTGCTTCTTCTGCTTCTTCTTGGGCGTCGTATTATCAATTTCCAATTCTTCAGTTTCTGGTTTTCTCTTTAAAGGTTCACAATTTTCTTTATTGGTCATAGTATCATCACTATTGTTGTCCAATTCTTCAACAGTCAAATCTACGACTTTTGGTTGTGATGTTAATGTCGGTTCTGATGACATTGTAGACATCTCTATTTGTCTTGTTGTTGATAAGTTGTAAATAAAAAAAAAATATATAATCCTCTTTTTTTTTTTTCCAAGTTGGACGCGTTTCGTGTGTGGCTCATAATATACAAAACTATTGATGTAACGAGATCAACTTTGCTAAATAGCTCCTTAGTTTTTACCTACTTTTTACCTACTTAATTTTCAATTTTATCAAATAATTTATTAAAAAACAATCTATAAGAATAGTGTATAAAATACTAATCTAACAATATATATATATATAGAGAAGTGCAAATCGAGAATATAAAACAGCAACTAACTCTAATAAATGAAAGAAAGAGAACTAAAACCAGGAATTAAAAAAGAAAAAGAAAAAAAACAAAATGCTAATAATATAAATAATCAAAATCAATTATAATCAGGAATATCCAAATGGAAGAATGGGGTATTTGTACCAGTAGCAGCAAAATATGGTTCATCAATTTGATTTTCATAATCTTCATAACCAGTTGCAATATTAACATAATTATTAGTTGAAAGTAAACCATCTTCATAAGTACCAAACCCAGCATTTAATAACCCTCTTCTAATCCAAGTACTATTAATACCTGAAAAATGGAATTCAACTTCACGATCAGCATATGCATTCATTGATTTTCTTAAATCAACCAATGCTTGAAGGGCAGTTACATCAATTGAAGCAACAGTGGAGAAATCAAAATGAATAATACGTAAAATAGGACGAGTATCTTCAGTTTGAACTTCATCAGAATCTTTATTCTTTTTCCAAGGTAATTTCCATCTTAATGGACCAGGATCATTCCAAGGTCTAGAACCAACAGATGAATAATCAAATGGAATTCCTCTACGTGTAAGTCTCTTGACTTCATCGGAAACTTTATCAACTTGATCTGAAGCATTTGGATAAGTGAAAGATTCAATTGGTTTGAAAACAACCACACCTGGAGGTGGTGGTTGAACGTTAATACCAGCATTGATGTTTTCATTAGTAAGGGCAACCCAACGAGTATGGAATTTGATTTCAGGATTATTAGTTGCCAATACAGTAGTAGTGGTATCACTTGGTTTGGTGACCTTCTTGACACTTAATTTATTTGCTTTGTCTTTGGTTTCGGATTTTTCATTCTTGGATAACACTTGATGGATTTCTAATTCATCACTGGAGACGATACTGGCATTGTCAGAAGAAGTGGTGATATCACTATCTTCATGGTGACCAACATGTTCAATAACAGGGTTAACAACTTCAGCAACTTTGACTCTACCCAAGAATAAACCTTTTGGCATTGCAACTCTAACCAATAAAACAACAACAGAAGCAGCAATGGCAAAGTAAATACCAACTTCAATGGTGACGAAAACAGTCAAGATAACTGAAATCAAGAAAATACCACAATCAAGAGGGGCCATTTTGTAAAAAGATAAAGTAACTTTATAACTAGCAATTAAATCAGACACAGCATGGATAATAATTGCACACAAGGTAGCTTTTGGAATGTAGTAGAAAGCTGAAGTTAAAGCATATAAAGCTAATAAAACAACAGCACCAGTGAAAATACCAGCCAATGGAGTTTTAACACCACATTTAGCTTTCAAAGCAGATCTAGAAAAGGAACCAGTTGCAGGATAAGCATTGAAAAAAGTACCAATTAAATTAGTAACACCAATGGCAATAACTTCTTGATCAGGAACAACTTTATAATCATTGATTCTACCAAAAGATTTGGAAATTGCAATGTGTTCTAATAATAAAATAATAGTTGAAACAGGGATTTCTGAAGCCATGGCACCAATAATACCATCAGGAATTGTCATTACACCAACATTACGTAAACCTCTTGGAACTTCACCAATGGTTTTAATAGGAGGGGAGAATTTACTTGCAGCTCCCTTCCAAGCAACTTTTTTAGGATGAACAATACCCCAACAAATTGCAGTAGCAACAATAATAACAATGGCATTTCTTAATTGTTGAACATAGAAAAACCAAACCTTATATCTTGGCCATCTTTTTTGACCAAATTCAGTAAACCATTTCCAGAAATATAAAATAACCAATGGAATCAAACCAAATGTTGCATCAATAGTGGTATCAGGTAAATGTTTCAAAGTATTAACAACAACCAAATAAGTACTATCTCTAGTGTTAACTTTACTGTTATAACCCATTAACCCTGGGACTTGACCACTGATAATACTAAAAGCCGAACCTGTCATGAACCCCATAACGGCAGGAATGGAAATGAATTCTAAAATAAAACCCAAACGTAATAAACCAAGACCGGCAGCAATACCACCACAAATCAAGGATAAGAAAGTTGCAATTTCTGGGGCGGAATATTGATCACCAAAACTTTTTTGAACATGAGCTATAACTTTAGATACTTGTAACGACATAACAGCAACAGGACCAATGGAGACATCTTTTGAAGTTGCAAAAAAAGAATAAATAAACACCCCAACAAAGGAAGAATATAAACCGTATTGGGCTTCTAAACCGGCTAATTGAGCATACGACATGGATTGAGGAACCAAGACAACACCAACGGTAATACCGGCAACTAAATCACTATAAGCCCATCTAAAATTATAATGTAAAATCCACCTAAGAATAGGAAATAAAGAAAGTAAATAATCTCTAATTTGAATTAATGGATTAGCAACAATATATTTTAACCATTCTAAAACGGTAACTTCTTTTTCATCATATGATGGAACATAAATATTATTGTAATTACTTCCGGTATTACTGTATACTTCATCAAAATCATGGGTTTGTCTTTTTGGATGATGTTCATCACCATATAAATGGGGAATTTCAGCCTCACCAACACCTTCCTGAGACGTTATAGACTTGACTTTTTCAAGGAAATGTGACATGATATTATTATTATTATATTATTATATTATTATAATTGTTGTGATAGCTTTAGCAGCAATTGTAATTTCTCTCTAAATAATAATAATAATAATGAAAAAAATAATGAAGATTAACCTGAGTTTATATAATGCAAAAATAGGAAAGACTTTAATGCAAACTTAATAATCAAGGTTAAAAAAAAAAGAAACTGTTTGGCAATCTTTATCAACTGAATTAGTAAACCTTAATTGATTCGGTCTTTGTTGATAGCAGCGAGCAGCAGGAACAAGTAAGTAAGTAAAGTAAGTAGATGTCCCTAAATTGTTCTATTATTTATTCCAATACAGCAAATATAATAATGATGTAAGGAATTGATAATATAATAGAATGTTAGATATTAAATATTAAAAATTAAAAAAAAAAATACTCTCTTGAATATCAATGAAACAGGTATTTGTATTTATATAATTTTCTCTCTGAAGATCAATTGAAAGTGTTGATTTAAATGCAGACGATAAGCAACCTCAAAAAACAAACAACAATAAAAAGAATGTAATAAAGGAAAAGGTTAATTTAGCCTAACTTAACAATAGTATTCAGTTAGAGGGAAAGAATGAAAGAAAAAATTTTCTAATTGATAATAAAATAAAATAAATTAAATTAAATGGCAAATTGCTGTGGATACTATATTGTATATAAATTGGTGAACCACAATTGTCTCTGGTCACGTGCACATGGTCTAAGATTAATTTTAGTTTGCAAAATTTTTTTTTTTTTTTATCCGTTTTTCCCCCTTTGTGATCGTTTCGGTGACCAACCCACTCTGTCCCCAAAACGATTAAGGGAAAATTGTATGGATCATGATACAAACGGATAAGCTATTTAGGATTAAATCATGTCATGTAGTTTATTATCCAAAACAATCTACACTTAGCTTCTCTTGGCCCAATTTTTTGGGAAAGATTATTTTTTTTTTTCTTTCATTCATTCTTTCTTTGCTTTGCCTTGGGGTACTCCTTATGTTCGGATTAATGCAATTTTTTCTTCTCTGACTCCAAGAAAATGGAACAATTGTACAATATAATTGACACCAGTGATAATAAATTAGGAACATCAGAAGTTATTTGAAGGCGTTAGTTAAGAGATGATGTAGTCTGATGATATGTATTTATAAAGTACATTCGTTTGTAATTACCGGATAGAGATACGATACGATAGGGAATATGTGTAAGAAGAAGAATCTATGTATCAATTGATTCATTATTCATTTCTTTCTTTCGTAAGGGGAAACTGTTTCAAAACCGGTGCGAGAACGGGCAACACAAGGCGAATAAAAAAAGGAAGGAAGAATTTCTTTTTTTTTTTTTTTTATTTGGAAGATTAGCAAATATTTCGCAGCCAATTTGACATTGCACGTGATTAGTAGCAATTTTTTTTCTTGACTAAAAATGTAATTGTGTACACTACCAAAATAATAATAATAATATTTGTTTCTTTCCATCCCCTCCTCCCTCTTTCTTTCTTTCTTTCTCTTACAGGTGTTGCTTTTTTATTTTTCCTTTTTTTTTTCTTAACTGGGCTTTGTAACTATTGTTTGTGTGTTTATCAACTGTTCAAACAAACATGAAATTCAACTCATTACAGTTACAGTTACAATTTGACTGTAATGAACTGCTGATTATGATAAATGTGGTTATGAAATGAAGAAAGGTTAATGATTCGTCATTTTAATTATTAATTGCCATATATCTGTTTTGTATTTCTTTTTGAATTGTGGGGCTTCTCAAATTGACCGCATTTACGGATTAGCAAGGCGGTGTGTCAAATTGTTATTGTTATTGTTATTGTTTCAACATCTATTATCCCTGTTATCGAATAACTCTTACCAAACTTCCCTTCCCCGTTCAATTGTTTTAATTTCAGTTTTAGTCTCAATTGTTTCTGAATAATGTCCTGACTGACGTATGTAGTTTTTTTTTACGCTTCCACAACGATTATCTATGAAAAGCAAGAGGGGTTTTTTGTTTGATACCCAAATAACAATCAGTATTAGCCGTACTCTCTTTCTGTGTATGTGATAACTTAGGATTCACAAAAGAAAAATCTATGCAACGTGGGCAACCCAAGAGAAGAACTAACCATCATCCCCTCCCCTTGAATTTTTGTATCATAGGTTGTAGTTGTAGTTTGTAGTTTGTAGTTTGTAGTTTGTGCTACATTAATAATCAAAATAAAAGCCCAGTTTTTAGAACGAGTTAATTTAATTATTGCAAAATTGGTTTGACCACTGGTTGAAGTTTTTAATCTTTTCCTATTGTTTTTTTGGAATAAGGAAAAACTTTTTAGCTTTTATTATTATACTATATTATTATTTTCTTGGGGGTATATTATACATTGACAGATTATTAATTTTAAACCTACCTAGAACACTTTATACACATACAACATATCAAACTCTGGTAAAATATATCAAAAGGCATTTTTTATTTTAAAAAAACGATATGTATATATGTATATATGGATTTTATTTTATTTTGTTTTTTTCAGGGTGATTAACAATTCCTGCTAATTTCATCAAAAAAATATTCTAATTTTTTTATTCTTATAATTTTTCCACCAATTTTTTCAAATATATAATTTGTCTAACTTTTCAAGATCATATATATATATATTCATGACCTTCACAAGTTCCTTAGGGGGAATTATACCCTCTGCAGTGGTTAGTTGTTGTTTCGATATCTGCGTGACAGGGAAATTCTTTTTTTTTTAAGACAAAAAACAAAGAATCTCTTGCCTGCAAAGAGAAAGGAAACAAGCCACAGTTTAGATCTGGTTCTGGATCTTGATTTCTTTTTCCTGTTTTTAGACTCAGACGACTATTATTATTATCATTATTATTATTATAAAAAGGGAAACAAGACTCCTTCTACAACAACAGCATAAAAATTCATTTATTGTAATTAGTTTCTATTTGGGAATCTAATCGCAGCATGCACAGTATCAGAGAAAACAATCCTTAAGAATACCATTTAAATCCTAATAATTTTTATTTCATATAATCCTACGTTTTCTAAATAAAAAAAACAAACCAAAATAACATTTCTAATGTTCTAAAAAAAAAGCGACAGCAGGGTGTATCATATCATATCACTTCATTTCATTTCATTTCAAATACTAGCAACTCCTTTAGTTGCATTTTTCAAATTTTCTTGTTCAATCTTATCAACCATATCTCTGAATTTTCTTTGACTTTGACATTGTTCCAAAAAGATCTTATATTTTTCATTAAGAAGTTTTCTATCTGGATCTTCTTTAGAACTTGGGTTAATCACCTTACCTGGACCTGTCAATTTAACCATAATACGCCATAATGCAGTACCTGGTTGTTCCCCGGATGTTTTAGCATTCAATTTCTTCTTCAATACATCTTGTTGGGTTTGGGTCTTGGATCCAAATGATAAAGTTGTTTCTTCTTCTTCCGATTCATCATCACTCTTGATAGCTGAAGAATGTTTAGGGTCTTTTGACTGTTGGGCAGTTTGGTTAAAGTAATCGGCTTCTTCATTCATAGGAGTTAATTGTGAAAGACCTTGATGGGAACCAACGTATGCCAAAGTTGATAAATTAGTAGTTGAAGTAGCAGATGGAGCAGTATATGGAGATGAAGCTCCGTCTTGGTGTTGTTTTGGAGGATTCAACATGGATGCTCTTCTTGATTTAAGTTTATCGGCACAATATTCGGAAACGGCAGTTTCGGCAGCTACAGCACCTAATAAAGCGGATCCAAAAACAACAGCTGCATCAATATATCTTGGAATAATGACAGGTAATCCAGTACAATCGGCCAATAATCTCATCAATAAACCATTTCTACATTGACCACCACTCATAAAAATACTGGAGACTCTGTGACCAGATTTTTCCATTTCTTCAATAATTTGTCTTGTTTGTTGAGCAATAAATTCACAAGCACCAAAATATTGAATAGCCAAATCTTGCACTGAATTATCCATGGATTGACCAATAATACTTGCTCTCATTCTTGGATCAGCAATTGGAGATCTATTACCATGGAAATCACCATAGAAAAACATATGTTTAGCCAATGAAACAACCGATCTTTCCTTTTTTTCCTTAACCAAATTTTCCAATGTCATATTCAAGAAATCAAATTTGGAAATATTTGATTGTTCAGCACTTCTAATCAATGCTTGATTAGCTGGATGAATAGCCAATACATGAGCAAGCAATTGACCCGTGATGGATTGTCCACCTTCAGCTAACCAGTAGCCTTCAGCCATGACATTCTTATACGGACCCCAAACACCATGAACAAAGTATGGATCTTTGGTCATGGCAAGATGACAAGTAGAAGTACCGGCAACTGCAGCAAGTCTACCACATGCAGTACCAATAGATCCATCGGATTTGGCATCTTCTTCTTGTAATGTTGGGACATCAGCTTTTGCAGCAACAGTACCAACCCAACCGGCATAGGCATCAATAACTGGAGAACCAACAATACAATCAGTGGTTAAACCTAACTCATCAGCTGATTTAGCGGTTAATTGTCCAACAACATCACCAGCGGTCAAATATTTACCATTCTTACCGGGAATACCACCCAATCTGATAAAATCATCTTCACATAATTCTGGCATATCAATTTCCATCAAGAATTCTTCTGACCAACCAGTTTTACTACCTTCAACTCCAATTGGAAGAAAACCTTGTTTACAAGTCACAGAACAATGACTTCTAGTTTCCAATCCAGTTGCCTTATGAACCAAGAAATCTGGCAAATCATAAAACTTACAATCTTTAATACCACCCGGTTTATGATGTTTCAACCATTTCATTTTCGGTAATTCCATCTCAATTGACATTTGACCACCAACATATTTCAAACACTTATCCCCCGTGGCATTGATTGTATTAGTTTCATCCACTGCACGATGATCCATCCATAAAATAATATTTTCTTCATTATCTTTGAAATCAGGACCAACAGAAACAGGTTCATCCGTCAGTTGGGAAATAGCAACCAAAGAACAAGTTGCATCAAACCCAATTCCAAAAACTTCCAGGGCATTAACCCCTGAATCTCTAAGACAGGATTTGACACAATAACAAATGGCATTCCAGATTTCAGTGGAGTTTTGAGTAATGAAATTAGCTTCTAATTCTTGACGTTTAATTGGACGTTCGGCTAATCCTAAAATAATCCCATTGGTATCGATTAAACAAGCACGGGCGGAACCGGTACCGACATCGACCCCAATATAATACACATCTGGCTCTGCCGCTGGCAATTGGTTGAAAAAGGAGGATTGTCTTCTATTGGAAAGACTCAAATTAGATCTGTTTTGTACCATGATTTAAAAGGAAATGAAATCGTAGTTAATATATATGTATAAAAAAAGAAAAAGAGTGGGAGAAATTATTCCATCTGAAAAGGATAAAGGATATCGGTATTTATATATATATATATATATAAATCTAGATAATGTTTTTTTCTAGTGTGAGTTTTTTTTCAGGATCGCGGAGGAGAAGAAGAAGAAGAAAAAGCCTATAAAAAATAGAATGTTACACAAAACGTATGAATTATGATATCATAGGATTGCTCTTAAGGAATTGTAGGGGTAGATTACCAAAACCAGTAATAGGGTGGGGGTCTAGACCGGGTTTGAGCAGCAACATTAAACGTCAACTTGAATTTTTATGACGTGAAAATACAGCCAAGGGTAATGGTTAGTAAGACTTGACTAAAAGACCTTTGGTGATTCGGAAGTTATGTTCGAGTGAGTGAGTGAGGGAGTGAACACGAGCATTTTTCTATTGTCGTCGTTGTCTTTGTCTATTATTGACATTTTACGATTGCTCGACATTTTCGGGAGGATAGTACTCAACATCCCAAATAGTTTTTCGGAGAGATGGTGGAATATTCCATTCCCACAAGAACAATAAAAAACTGGAAAATCGGGTGAACAGTACATATCAAGAGTTTTGATTTTATTACCGTGTTTCACCCAATGAATTGTATGTGTGAGAGGCGGACGAGAGATAAATAGAAAAGGCGTCCCTTTCTTTATTCCTTTTGCCAAGAGTTCGCGTCAACCTTGATTATTTCTTTGGTTTGATTTACCTCGTCTTTATCTCGACTCGTGTGGATATCCAGTTCGAGCCTTTGTTATATATACCTATTTGTACACGTAAATTAATTTTTATCCTTTTTCCTAATAATATACAGAAGAGAGAATTGAAAAAAATAAAAAAAAAAAACCCTTAGTAAAACATTTTTTACTGAATTTTTTTATGATCCTTTTTTTGTTTTTTGAATTATTAATAAAAAATTTGCAATCTTTTTTTGTTTTGTTTTTGTTAGTTCTATAAAAGCTCATTAACCATTTCGTTACAATTATTATTATTATTATTATTTTTATTTTTATCATTAATTAATTCTTTAAAGAAGGATATTTTTCAACAGCTTCGACCAAAAAATCAAATTGCTCGGTATTTTCAATTGCAGATTTAACATGGGATGCAGTTATTCTTTTTACACCTTGTTTTTTAGCTTCCAATAATGATCCTTCAACTAAATTAGCCATAAATATTTCCAATGCTCTACCTACAATAATAGGAGTGGCCTGGGCAACTTTACCAATTTCTTCATCACTTTGCATGATCTTCTTGATTCTAGCTGCAGGAAAATGGGTTTTTATTCTTTCAAAACTTGCTAGTATGTGTTCTTGTGTAACTGAGCTTGGCAATTCTTCCTCTTCTTCCGATTCTTGCTGTGTTGCTTGTTCAACTTGTTTCTTTTGTTGTTGTGGTGGTGGTACTTGTGGTGGTGACGGTGATGGCAAGTAATTATCGTCATCATCGTGATTTATTAAGTGTAGTAAATTTGACATTGCTTATAATGATCGTATTGATATTGATATTGGTACTGTTATTGTTATTGTAGGAGGGGAGGGACGGAGGAAGTGATAATTGTATTCTGGTTAATAGCGCACGACCATAGTATAATTTTAAATTAAGAGAGAACGAGAGAGAATTTGAAACCAAAAAAAAAAAAACAAAATTTTACAAACGATTCTTTGCACTATTTATAGACACACACACACACCCCATCCCTTCTCTTCTCTTCTCTCTTCGCAAATTGTCCGACAAACAAGACAACAGACAACAGACAACAACAACAACAACAACAGCAGAAAAAAAACTTTTGAAGACGAGATGGGGTCGTGTACCCGCATACATTATACTTACATACATACATACACACAAAATAAAAATTTACAACCGCATACATTATTATTATTATTTATATACACATTAATAAATAAGTTACATCAACCAGACAACCTCTATCAATCAATCTCTAGACCTGCTAGGATTCCAACGTTTATATACAACTTCACTTATTTTGTACTGTTCTAGTAATTCTTTAACCACAAGTCCTTGATCCAAATCATTTTGGTCCAACACTCTGTCAAAGTCTTCTTGGTTTGGATACTCCACGTAACATAATACAAATGTTTTCTTAACACTACCAATGACTCTGGCCTTAGCAGCGATTTCAAACCAATTGTATTTGGAATCTTTAGTCATCACTAATATACAGTATTCGGCATGGATAAATGGAGGTCCACGTCTGTACAACAAAAAGTCTGTACCGAATTTAACACCAGATCGTACACACCAACCATTGGATCTAAAATAATGATACACCGCGTAATCAACAATAAATCTATTGTTGGGAGTAGTTATGCTGCTGATGCAAGATGATGATTGATAATGTGAACAACATTCACGGAATAAATCCATTGTTGAATTTATATTGTCAATTTGAATCATGTTCAAGGCAAATTTCAAGAAAAAAGTTTCCACTGGTTGTAATTGTAAAAACTCCAATGGTATCAATTTTCCATCTTCGTCAATGATATCTTCATCTTCATCCCTTAATTCATTCAATTGTTCTTCACCTTTTTCATCGAATTTAATATCAGCTTTTCTCAATTCAACCAATTTGGTATCCAAATTTTCCATCTCTTTCAATTCCTCTTCAGTTATCACACCTTGTCTTTTTTTTAATTCTAATTGTTGAAATCTGGCACGTTCTAATTTGAAAAACTTTCTTTCATCACGTCTAATTTTGGTAATGTCTTCCATTGCCAACCCATCATTACCATTATTACCACCATCTGCCTTATCATTCTTACCATCGACTGTTAGGTTGAGTCTCGTTAAAGTACGTTTATACCAAGTTGGTTCTGATCGGGATAGAATACCTTTACCGAAAAAACCAAATCTCCACAACAATTTAATCGATGCATCGTCGGTAACTTTGAAAACTTGGCCATCGATATCATAGATAACAGGTAGAGGTTGTTTTTTAGTGAGTTCAGGAACGGGATAGAATATATTTATTTGAAAATACCTCAACAAATACCATACCCACGACACTGGATTATGTGGATATAATTCAGGCAATGATACATTATACTTTTACGAAGTTAATGTTATTGGCAATGGTTGACTATATATTTTATTTAAAAATTTGTTATTTCTTTTACCCATTTAAAAAAATTAAATCACACTTTTTTGAAAAAAGAAGAAGTTAGTATAAATGCCCTTATTATTGGTATTCAAATCTCATTTCATTATCTTATTGATTTTTGTTATAATAATAAATCAGATACCGTTGTAGTCTATTGAGAAATCATTGTGCTAACATTAGGTCCGAAAACCTTAAAGACACAAATTTGTCATCACTAAAAAAAGAACAGAATCAACAAGAATTTTTTTCGAGAAAACATTTTGTTAATAACATACGTTTATATCATTATTCAAATTGATGTAGAATATGATCAATAACAGGAAGTAGAAAGAAAAAAAAAGTGAAGTGAAAAATAAGTCTTTTCATTTTTGAAAATTTTTTTTTATTCTCCCATCGTGAGAACCTTGATCGGCCGAAGAAACTCGCGCGCAAGAAATAATTGTGGATTTTTTTCTTAGGGCTAACAAACAGACAAACAAACAGATCAGAGACCAATATATATGATGTCTCCACCAATATTTCCAAGTTTATCATTCCAAGAATGGTTTCAGGTTCTACATGGATTTTGGCCAGGATATCCCCAATTCACTGAACAGAATATCCCACAATCATATTTACAAGATAAAGTAATCATAATTACAGGTGGGAATAGTGGAATTGGCTATGAAACTGCAAAATTACTAGCTGAAAACACCGATGCAAGAATATATATCTGGGCCAGAAATGAACAGAAATCAATTGATGCCATCAACAAAATAAAATTAGAAATAGCTGGAAAATATCTGAAACCTACCGATAATAATCTTAAATTTATTCAAGTTGATTTAAGCGATTTAACTTCGATTAAACCTGCGGTGGAGAAATTCTTAACCATGGAAGATCGATTGGATCTAATTTTTCATAATGCTGGAGTAATGGAATGTCCCGAAGATATGAAAACCAAACAAGGTTATCAAATGGAACTAGGAACAAATTGTCTAGGTCTGCAATTATTACAGAATCTCCTTGATCCAATATTCGTAAACACAGCAGAGAAAAATAATGAGGGGTTATCAAGAATAATCTGGATAAGTTCAAGTGCACATATGTTTTCCCCAATAGGAGGTATGCATTTATCTGATCCTGAATTCAAGAATTCTAAAGTCACACTAAAGACAAAATACTGTCAAAGTAAAGCAATTAATTTGATCCAAGCTAGACAATGGAATATCCAACATCCTGATTCCAAAGCAATCAGTGTTTCCGTATGTCCTGGATACTTGAAAACAGGAATTCAAAGATATATCGGTGGATTCAGAAAATTTGGATATGATATGTTATTTCATGATCAAAAATATGGTGCTTATACGTTATTGTTTGCTGGTTTATCTCCCGATGTAACGATAAAGAATAAAGGTAATCATATTATTTCGTTTGGGAAATTTGGAATAATTAGAAACGATTTGAAGGATGATATTAACGGGAAGAAGGTTTTGGACTATCTCCAAGAACAAATAAAACAGTACCAATAAGACACCCCAGATATTTATATAAATAAGGAAACGCCGCATGTAATATTCTGTAGAATTACCCACGATACAATAAAAAAAAAAAAAATTGAATGTACATAATATTGACCTGTGAGCGTAGCGGAAATGGCACTGTGGAAGTCAAGGGAATTATAACAAACAACAATATAGTAGATATCGCCTAGAATGCTTAAACAGTAATGTATAAAGCAAATAGGGTGATAAAGTAATCTAATATAAGACAATAATCAATATAATATTTCCTAATATACAATGATATAGTAAATCCTATAAGTTGTAAGGTTACTTGTATGAAACTTTCTTGTGTATTCATAACTATATAATTGTAGTAGTAAAAGAGGGAATAAACAATCCTATTTATAGATCAACTACCATCTTTATAATGCCAACTCACGTGGAGTGGTGTCATCTCTTCTACTACCTCTAGGTCTTACCTAACACTCGCATCCATCCGCCCATTCCTTTGAACACCTTGTACTCTGACCTCGTTAACCATCCCAGGATTGCTGCCCTGATATACTAGCCTAGCACCCCTAATGCGGTCTGGAACTGAAGTTACTATCAATATCATACCGAACGACAACACTTTAAAACACATCGTGACAGTGTTTGAAAACGCCCCCCTCTCAGCATCTTCGCCAGTGTAGAATAGCACCAAGGTATCGTATTCGTCAACATATGCGTCCATACTACGGGCCCATCCCAGCTTAAGTACACACCTCAATGTATTCGTAGCATCAACATCAGCAGTCCCGTCTCTGACTAAAAACCCATAAGCCGGCAACTGATCATTCCGAATTATTATCGTGTCATTCTCTGAAGCGGTGACTTGGCATATGAGTAATGTGCAAAGTGAAAATAAAAAACTAAACAATCTAATAGAGTCCATATTGTTATGTATTTATTTTCTAATATACAATGATATAGTAACTCCTATAAGTGGCAATAGTATATAGACACTTAAATAGACCGTATGAACCTCCCTTCCTTCTAAACCGATTCTCAAATAAAACCTTTTCTCCTCTCAACTTCTATACTCATGTTGCGTGTCGACCTGAACTTGAACTCGTCTCCTGCATATAGTCATATTTAGGATACGATCCTGTACTAAGTTCAACACATAATAGAAGTAGTGTACCACAACCTCTCAACACTATTTTGGAAGCCAATACAACATTATATTATTACATATTACACTTCATGTCAACAGACAGTAGGTTTCAGTGTCAAAAGTGCGATACTCCATTACGATTGGATTCTAGTTTACAGAACCTAAATAATTCACAATTGAAACTACTAGTTAACACCCGGAAGAATAAGATATTCGAGAAGGCAAACTCCCAAATTCTACAAGATTTAAACCCGCAAGAATACATCCCTCAAGACAGATTAGAGATGTTTGAACAGATAAGTGATCAAGAACCATTGAATCGTCGGAATTATTTCGAAAGTGAAGATGATGAAGATGAAGAAGAAGAAGATCAAGAGGAAGATGCTGAGTATAATGATTCTGGATTTAGTTCGGGTTCGAATTCGTATTTGGTACTTAATGAATTGGATGAGTTTGATGATGATAATAGTAGGAGTTCCAGTGGTGGTGGTAATAATAATAATAATAATAATAATAGATCGGAAAGTCAAAGTGTTGATGAAGAACGGGATTTCAGAATGTCAAATAGAATAAAAACTTTGAATACGATATTTTCCATCCTATCCAATAATCAAGACATCAATCATCCTTTATCTGAAGATTGTGCTAATTTATTAATTGAGAATTATAAATTGAAATTTGATCAAAGTCAGAAGGAAAAAGATAGTTATTTATCATTTCTTAAGAAATTAAAAGATAAAGATAGTCAAATGAACTTGTATGTTAAGGATGACGAACAACAACAACTAGAACAAGAAGAAGAACAAAATACAGAAGAAGGTGGTGTGAGTCAAAAGATAAACCCTGATTTGTTACAACTGGATTTGGATCAAAAATTGGCGAAATCCATTCAAGAATTTCAAAAATTGAGTTGTTTAGAAAAGGATTGTTTAAAAGAATTGAAATCTTTAGAAACCACCAAAATTGAATTGGAAACCCAATTAAAAGATTATGAACAACAATTGGATCATCTTCGAAATAATGGATTGAATGATATATTGAAATTGAAAAACAAATTACAATTGGAACTAAATGAAAAGAATAAAAAATTAGAACAATCCAAAGCGGCATATGATGTTCAATTGGATCATATTGATAAACTACGAAATTTAAATATTTATAATAGAATATTTAACATTTCTTGTGATAGTGAAGATAAATACGCTACAATAAATGGATTCAGATTAGGGCATAAGATCATTTGGCCGGAAGTTAATGCTGCATTGGGACAAATTGTATTATTGCTTGTATTTTTCATTAAACGGTTAAATTTAAATTTGAAATCATACAAATTAGTACCTTTAGGATCACAATCACAAATTATCAAATTTAATAGTACCACTAGTAATCATGGAGAGTCATCAGAAGAAGATGGATCAAATAAAGCAAAAACTATACTTAATTTATATTCATCCGATGAATTTTCATTAGGGAAATTGTTCAATTTTAACAAGTTAGATGTTGCTTTGATTGCTTTGTTGGATATTGTTACAATAATTGAAAGGAAATTATTAACTATTGATCCCGAGATCGTGTTACCTTATAAGATCAATAAAGATAATGTTGGGGGTAAGAGTATTAGAGTCACTTCGAATTCAGATTGGACTTCCAGTTGTAAATTCTTGTTGACTGACTTGAACTGGATATTGACATTTGTAGGGGTTCATACTTCAGGGGATAATGAAAATACGTAGGATTATAATGATGATAAGGCAAATAGACACGTGGTATTAATGAAAAGGATCAATGATTGAATTGTTCCTATGATTGCAGTATAGTTGTAATTGATATCAATTACAACAAGTTAGTTATTATTCATGATTATATCAAAACAATCGCGTTCTACGGAAAAAAAAATATATAGATGGGTTAAAAATACCTAGACAAAACAAACTACGCGAAATATCTACATGCACCAAATACAGTTGAGGTACATCCTATCATCATTACCAATGACAAACCACCCCAATAATAATCACAGCAAAGAAGAAGTAGCAGAAGAAGGAAAAGAACAAGAACAAGAAGATGATAATGATAATGTCAATTTATATTTCCATTCAACACAAATGCAAAGCATTCATGAAGAAACCCTATCCAAAGAATCCAATGAATTAGCCCTCCAGAAATCAATATCCCTGCTTAGTAGTTTCAAATATAATGAAGATTCTAATAGTAATAACTTCTCAAATTCAAAATCAGCATCTCCAACAACAACATCAACAACAATACCCATAAAGAAGAAACAAATACGACAAGTGAAATCCAAAAGACAATTAAAAGTTCGGAAACCTCGTAAGAATAAATCATCAAGAGAATCAGTACGACAGATGTTTGAACCTAGGAATCATGATAATGATAATGGAGATGGAGAATATGGACAACAGAAACAGAGTAATCTTAACGGATTCTTACAGAATAAGTTTGGTGAATTAATAGGGGTGGATGGACGGAATTCAAAAGTATTAAGTCAGAGTGAATGGGAGTCGATAGTTGAAAATTATGAGAAACTGATATTCAAGAATGCTAGGAATAAGATGAAATTAAAACGAATAAGGAGATATATACGGCATTCACAAGATACCCAAGAACAAGAACAAGAACAAGATCACGATCACGATCACGATCACGATGATGATGATTATGAGAGTGGTGATGATGGTGATGATGGTGGTAATGATGGTGGTGATGGTGGGATTTGGAGATTAGCGGCATCGAATCCAGAAACGAAATTGACTAAAGAAGAGTTAAAAAGTTTATATGAAATCGATACCAGTCTGATATTCAATCAGAGTATGATCACACTGGATAGTTGTGATGGCGATGATGAAGACAACGACGATAATGATAATCAATGTGTGTTTATCTTATCCCAGACAAATTCTGAGAAAAAGAAAGAGAAAGAGATAGAAGTGATTGGTGGTGATGGTGATGATGATTACATCAACGCCGATTCCATGCATGATACAGACAGACTTCCAGATGCAACACAGGAGATATTCAGCACACCCACCTACGAACCACCTCCTGAACTTGATCTCGAACCAACGAAGACTAATGAGGACCACCATAATGATGGAAGTGATTCTCTGATTATAATCTTAGAAGAGCATATAATTTCAACTCAACCAGACGATCAAGAAAAAGAAGTAATTGAAATAATCCTGGATTCAGAATCATCACAAGAGATAATCATACCACAACTACTACCCAAAGCACAAGTATTGAGATCCATCAGTAATCTACTGCTGGCACCACCACCATCATCAAAGAATCAAATATCCATAACAAGTGAAGTGATTGAAAGTGATTCAACCCCTATTGTTTCACCAATTAAGAAAAAAAAATCACCAACCAAGATGACAACCGTACAAGTCCCTAGCAGTGTACCTACAAGTCCAGTCAAACAATTAACTACAGGAGAAACTGAACCATATGAGGTATTTACCGATGTTGAGTCGTTGTATTCCACTGCTAGGTCTACATTGGCAACACCAAAACATACCTCACCAATCCTTCTAGTTGATCTATGCAGTGATGAGGAAGAAGAAGAAAAAGAAAAAGAAGAAGGAGACAATAATAACAGTGATACAAATGTTCTCCCACTTTCATCAATGCCAACAATAGTGAAACATGGACCGAAGAAACGAATGAGAACTACGGTATTGGAGATTTCTGGAGCTTTGAAAGTACAAAACTATACCGATGACAAAAACAACATCAAACTTAGAAAGATTGGTGAAGATAAATCAAGAAGTCGTACGGTTATTGATTTGGAGAATGAAATTCCTGATTCTCAAGTACTGGATATTGAAGATGAACAAAATGTGAGTATTGTGGAGATAACAAGAGAGGTATCAGGGGGAGATGATAATGATAATGATAATGATGATTATTTGGGAGATGAAAGTACGGATTTATTCCATCTTGATATAAGTAGTAAACAAAGCAAGAAACACAAAGAGGAAGAGATTTTGGTGAATAACCCTGTTATTGAAATTGCAAGGAATAAAGAGAACTCCATTCTTGATTCATCATTGTTGTTGAATAACGATGATGAACCAGTTGATACTCTGGATTCATTGTTCGTTAAAGACGAACCAGATGATATAGCCAAACTTTCAGCCACACAACTTCAAGAGAAATTCAAGTTGTGGGCATTGAAACCGGTACAAGGTAAGGAGAAGATGGTGGAGATCTTGCAAGGGATATCTGAATTCATCCTTCCTGAAGAATTACTTTCATTTGAGAATCATCAAGATTTGCAAAAGTGTATATTTGAAAGGCTAAATCGGATTATACGACAAGATCAGTTTTGGTATGACAGAATACTTTCATTTGATCCAATCCGATTAGAAGAGTTTCAGTTGTGGTTAAAATCCCAGAATCACAATCTTGAACTTGACATGCTACGATTATATTGTGACACTTCCTGTATAACCACCACCAATGCATAAATATATATATATATATCTATAGAAAGACATTAATACGTACAACACTCTTCTATATCATTTATACCAGATAATAATTCAGTGGCTTATCACGTATAACTCCTATTTTTTGAATTCGACCAATTAGTTTCAGTTCGCCCATTCGGGACAATTACATTTATCAAAGTATGGCAGTGTTAGGAATATATTCCAAACAAGCCACTTTCATGACTGCTGATGGTTCTCGTTTGGCAATAACATTTTAGTGATATACATATATATTTGCGGTACAACAACTTTTTTTCAATTCTCGGTATAATGATCGGTACAATTACATAGAACAATTGATTTTGTAATCCCCCGATCAATAGCAATAATATGCAAGACTCACCAGCAGAACGCAAATACCACAAGAACAGAAACTGGTTTTTATTACATTGACGTGATTGTTTCTAAATGTAATATTTCGGAATAATTCAATTGTAGCGTGGGGGAGCCTGCGCAAATTGTCTTCTACCAACTAACCAAAACAACAAAAAAAAGCATCCCTACATCGAATTTATTTGGGATCCCCCACAAAAAAAGATCCAGTAATTTATCCTTAATCATCTTCGGAAAAACCTAACCTTCATGGTGGGGGAAGATGAAGAAGGTTGATGTCTGGGGGTGTGTCAATGGTTAAACAAACCATCTTAAACGATAATGGATATTTGGTTATTTGGTTATTTGGTTATTTTGAAGGGACAATTTTTTGTTTTTTTGCTAACCAATTAAGAATCTACATACTTTACATAATTTTTTTTTTTTTTGAAAGCAAGGATAAGTTTCGGGTAGTTGGAAGTTTTCCATAGTATTTTCTTTTACTGAGGGTGTGTGTATAAGTATGTAGGTGTGTGTATCGGAACCGAATGCGGATGATTACGTATTAATTCCGCCGAGAAATTAATAAAACGACGCCGTACTTTCTGCATGGGGTTGGGTTTGTAGCCACGAGCAACAGTAGTAGAAAAAAAAATAGACAAAGAAAAACCCAAATAAAAAAAACCGACGGAGGTATGGTGGTAATTCCGCTCGCACTCCCAGGGTGACATGCAAAAATTTATTCCGGGAAGATCGTTTGATTTTTTTTTTAATTTTAGTTTGCGGGTCATGTTTTGTGATACCAATGTTGTTATTGTGTGTGGATGTGGATGTGGGGGTGACGTAGGAAATAATAAATGGATATTCAATCATCCCCACAAAATCCCGACCCGGAAGGAATACTAAGGAAGGTCATTTTAGTTGATAAATATCAATAAATGTTTGAACTGCCTTGTTAAAGGTGGAGTTCCGTTTTCTTAATTTTTTTTTACAAGCATTGTTTTGTCGAAGGGGAGAGAGGTAGGAAATACAAGAAATTGTGTTTGAAATTATAATACAAGAAGTGGTGTGAAATTTATTCGTTTGGATAAAGAGAAAGCACTTTCATGCACGACTGAAATGATGAATAGAAATTAGAACCAAGAAACAGATGACATACAATGGGAGAGGGGGGTGGGATTACGCCAAACATTCTTGAACACATTCGACGACGTTTAAAAAAACATCACGTAAAATAATTAATATTATTATACTTGTTATTATTATCTATCTATCTATCTATCTATCTATCTATCTATCTATCAATAACGAATTCATCAGTATTTGTATTTGTATTTGTATTTGTATTTGTGATTGAGAGATAGGGGAATGAGTGAGTGAGTGAGATCAAAAAAAAAAAAGAACAAGGTAAAGTTAAGCATTAAGAAATTTAAAGTCGTTCCTCAGGAGAAATGTTTTTCCATTTTCCCTTTTTTTGTTTTAATCCTAAAGATTTCAAGGTGCAGCCGGATGGGCCACATTTTTTTTCTTTCCCTCTTAATTTTGGCCAATGTGTCTTTAAACCGGAATATATCAGCTCATCCAGCCTCGAGAGCAACTCTAGAGATCATTCATTAAAAAAACTAGATATGATGAGTGGAATAAATATACGAACCAAATGATGATTGTTAGATGATCTTGGTAAAAATGTTCACTTGGCTACGGTTAGTTTTTTTTTTTATTTATTTCCTTATTTAATTATTTTCTTGTATGATTTTGATTTAGTGTGGACTGAGATTATTACGATATAAAATTGTGTTACTATTAGTATTGTTATAAGTTGTGATATTGTTTCATCAGATACACAACTATCGGTAAGGAATTAATCAAAAACAAAACAAAGTCAAACATAATAAAAAAAGGAAAATGGAAAAAGGAAAAAGGAAAAAAAAAATTGCTTTCTAAAGCGTTAAATAATATTGGATGAATGGAGGAATAGTGAAAGAGATAGATAGATGTATAGATACTGTACAAGTAGTAAGAAAATAATTAATATTACACAAAACAGGAAAAAATCACTTTTGGGTTTTTTCTTACTATTCGTTTTTTTTCTTTTGTTTGTTTTTGTGTTTTGTCTGACTCTCTCTCTCTCTCTCTCTCTCTCTTTCTCTCTTTCTCACTCAATCACTTTGTCTTTTCTGTTCTGTTTTATACAAAATACAAAAAAAAAAAAAAGAATTGAGAACAAGGAAAATTTTTGGCTTTCTCACTCTTTTTTCGTTTTTTATCTTCTTTATTTCCCATGAATTAATCCAAGGTTGTTGTCTTTTAAACATTAATTATACCTTTCAACTATCTCCTGTATTGCTACCACTACTACAACTTTCCCTCTTGAAAGATAGAGCTATCCAATATCCCCACTCCTCCCCATAAATTCATACATACATCTAATCCATACGTTTTATCATTTGGTAGTATTTCTCCGCCCCATTTTTACAACCAGTACTATACGTGAGTCAGACAACACACACATACACACACCAGGTACACTCACTCATGACTTCAACGTTAGCTAACCAAATACCTTCCATTAGCACTATTCTTAGCAACAACAACAACAACAACAACAACAACAACAACAACAACATTAAAAGCAATAATAACGAAACCAACAACACTATGGACATCAAGAACAATTCTTCCCAGTCAACCATTATTCAACAACAGCAACCACCTCCACTTCCACCTCCACCTCCTCCTCAATCAGATCAACCACTTACACAAGGCCATCAATCCCACCAACACTCTATGGACAGTCTATCCCCTTCAGACCCTCCAAGAAAAAGAACAAAAGTATCTCGTGCGTGTGACCCTTGTAGGAGGAAGAAAATTAAGTGTAATGCTGAATACCTGGAGGTGGAAAAAAGAGTTACCAAAATTTGTACAAATTGTTCCAAAAATAAAGAGATTTGTACTTTCGAAAGAACGCCATTAAAGAGAGGTCCTTCAAAAGGGTATATACGTGATCTAGAAGAAAAGGTTATTGACAAACATCAAGCTGTCAATTATAGGCACAGATCTGATTCCCTGGGTTCTACATCAACCACTTCTACAATATTACAACCATCGCATCAGAATCGTACCTCACTACCACCTCATCCTCAACAACAACAACAAGGACCACAAGGACAACCTATACAGTCAGGCGTACCTCCAAGCATTTCTATAATTCCACCAGCAAGTATACCGTCAAGACAAACTTTACCATTTCCTCAAACCTCGGCTAGCGGGTCTGGTCCCCCTTCCCAAAACCAACCTCCAAATTCAACTATAAAGTTACCTCCTATAATAAATTACCCTTCGAAAAATATACCTTCACCACTAATTTCAAAATTCCAAAAAGTCGATCCTTCAAATCCGTCTAGCCCTAAATCACAATCTAACAATTTATCAGGCATATTGAATACAAATAGCAACAATAACAACAACAATAATAATAGCAGCAGCAATGGTAACACACCAAATACTACAAATGTCACAAATAACGAAAATACAAACAGTCCTCCTATTCAAGGTCCTTTCTGGAAAGTGCCTTATGAAATGCCCCAATCCTCAATGTCGAGAAGATCATCTATTTCTAGTGTAACAAGTGGTGGACCTCCACTAATTCATAGAAGATCCTCAGTTGATTCCGTTTCTTCTATATCAACCAATGGTTCAAGATTGCCATCGATTAAACCAACCATGTCTAATGATATAAATTATGCCAGTGATGCTGAATCCGAAGATTTCTATTCTGTTGCTTCATTCCGACCAGGAAATCCCGGAAGAAATTCCCAGTCTTTATCTCCTAGAAATTCAATTAGTTCCTTATCTAGTTTGAATGGAAGGTTAAACAAGTCGTTAAATTTCCTGAACAATGCACCTGGTGTAACACCGCCAATGGTTGGTTCTCCTTCAGTATCATATCTTCCGCATCAACAACAAATTTCATTTTCACCAACTCAAGCGCCTATATTTGGAGGTAACGGTGCCCCTCCAAATACATTAGAGAATAACTTGAAAATCTACTATTCCAGCTTTCATCCTGCATTCCCCTTGTTACCTTATGATTCTATGCTTATATTATCAATTATACATGATACAAAACAACCACCATTGGAATGGGTAGTGGATATTTTCCATCATTGTCTTGGTAATTTGATCAATTTTAAGAGCTCAGGAATTATCACCACGGTGAACTTATTCTTGAGAGCAATTCAAACTTATCCTTTTGCCAATAATATCAATGACAATTCTTTGATCTTGTTTTTGAGTAGTTTAATGCTTTTGAATTATACAACCTTGATAAATGGTGATCAATACAACCAAGGTATTGCCATAACTGCTTCAGTATTCAATGACTACAAGATTTGTGAAAGATTTATTGATTATTCCAAGGCTGTAAACAATCAAGACCCAGCAAATGTTGATCACATTGCATTGTACTTTACAAAATTATATTATTGCTTAAACTTGATTGATGATTTGAATAGCTTGTCATTAGGAACATTGAAGAATTTAAACAATCCATTGATTTTCAAATTTTTAAATTACCATAAAGATAAGTTTTTGCGACAAGATGATAATTCAATTTTAAGTAATTGTGAAGTTATCAATCAATTGGGTATGATTAACGTTGAATTTGTATTGAATGATAATTTGAAATTTGAAAGTATTAATTTTATCAAAGGTAATAATACGGATCAATTTATGAAGTATTTTTATGAATTAATTGAAGAAAAGTATCAATTTTTTAAATTTATTATTCAATTTACAAGAAATTATAAACCAGGAACTGATTTAGAACCATTCAATAAGGAATTACTTAATAAAGTAAGTCAATTAACAGGATTAATTTTAAATTTTGCAAATTTTATTAGTGGTCATTTTCATAATTCCAATAATGTGATTATAATTAGTCCAATATTAAATTTATCCTTAATTCAATTATTTAAATTGATTAAAATTAATAAAGTTATAATTGATGGGATTACAACTGGTACTACTCCTAATAATAATAATAATAATAATGATGACAATAATGATCAACAATTGAATAAATTAAATAATGATTTATCAATAAGTTTTAATTTATTAAATTTAAATTTATCAAATTTGAAATTTGGTAATTCAATTGATTTGGTATTAAAGAATAAAATTAATCATTTTTATAAATTTAATTTTAATAACTTTGGTAATAACAATACTACTAATAATAATACCAATACAAAAAGTTATGAATTATGGGTTAATGAAATTTTTGAGAATGTTTTACCTTTGATAATTCAAGATTTTAAAGATGGATGGATATAGTTAGTTAATTAGTTAATTAATTAATTATGTATAGTTATAGTTATAGTTGTATTACTTGTTATTTGTTTTTTTGTTTGTGTGTAATTATTAATTTACTTACTTATTTATTTATTGATTTCTTTCTTTATATTTATATATAGATATACATATATATATTGTAATAACTAATTTAACAAGAAATAACAATAACAACAACAATAATATTGATGATGATGATGATGGTAATAATAATAATAATAATAATGTTACTTAATATACTAGAAACTTACTTCAATATCAAAATAAAAACCAGTAACTATTTCCACTCTTTTTCTATAAGCAATACACCTCTTTTTCTTTCTCTTTTTTGTGTTTTTTTTTGTTTGGATTAATCAATCTTGATTTGAGCATAGATCAATCTAACAAAGATCAAACTACTTATGAATCCAACTGCACCACAACAAAGGAAGACCAACAAAGAAATTATAGCTGAATAACCAGTGTATAAAACCATTGAACTGAAACCTCCAAATTTTTCACCTCCAGTTAAAAAGAATGAATGAATAAATACATAAATTGCACAACCACCTCCAATAAAAATTGATTTCCATTGCCATTTATAATTTTCTGAACATAATGAATAATAAGTCATTAAAATTGTAATTAAACTTGTGGTTAAAATCATTAATAAAAAGCAAAAAAATAAAAATCCAAACATATAAAAAATCTTATTAAACCAAATTGATGAATAAATAAAATACATTTCAACTGCAATTGAACCAAATGGGAAAATACCGGAAATTAACATAACAGGAATTGTTCTTAAATACCATGGTTGAGGAGGGATTTGTCTTGGAATTTGATTGGTTCTAACTGGAACTGTCAAGAGGGGTTTTTTGGATGCTAAAATTGATCCAATAACTGATAATGGAATGGAAATAACAAACCAAATAACAATTATAGCAACCATTGTTCCCATTGGAATTGCCCCTGATGATTGAACGGAAATTAAAAAGAAATTCAAGAAAACAAAGGCAGTAAATAAAATACCTGGAACTAAAACTGGAGTTAAAATCATATTTAATTTCCAATTATCACCTCCAAGGAATCTGTATAAATATCCAGAAAGGAATGAAGAAACAATTGAACTTGCCATATAGATGATAAACATAAATGTGGATAAGGAACCTCTATTAGATGGGGATAATAATCCAAATAAGGCAAAAGCAATGGTAACAAAGGCCATAATAAAAACTTGAACCCCACTTCCAACTAAAACACTCAATAATAATCTTTGTTTTGGAGGTCTAAAAACATCACCATGAACTAATTTCCATCCACTTTCATCGGAAATATCATCATCCAAATTAACTTCATTATATTTAACAATATCATTCTTTAAAGTTCTAACCAAAATATGAGCAATAATTATACCCAAGATCAAAACAATTAATGAAAAGTTAATCAAGGAAAACCATTGAATTTTTGGATTATAAACATGTAAATATTTATCCCATCTTGTTGCCCAAGCAACATTACTTGGTTCAAAACTGACACTATAAGTGTACAACACTTCACTTTCTTTATTCTTATTCAATTGAACTGGTTTCAATTCGAAATCACAAATTTGTTCATCACTTGCATCATCCTTTAACCCTGATCTATCTAAAGAACGAGGAGTAACAGTGACACCAACAACTCTAAATTGATCTTCGCCACGTTTATGGTATTCAATAACAATCTCAAAATGATTAAATAAATTGGCAAAATTTGAAGTATCAACATTACCGATCTTAAATCCGGATCCATAAACAGTGGTATCAGTTGTAGCATCCAAAATTGGAACTGATGCAGGTAATCCATCAACAATCCAATTATGGTTATATCCAGCTTTAATATTTCTATTAACAAATACTGAATCACTCTTACTATATTTTGAAGTACATAATTTAGAACAACTTTTTGATTCCAACATTTTAATTTCAAATGGAGAATTAAATATACGATCTCCGAAAATAATTGATCCTAAAGATTCCAGTTGTTTTTGAGGACCTCCTTTTGGAGCACAGAAATGGAATTTTGGATAATAATAATCATAGGAATATACATAAGTGGCACTTGATATTTTTCCATGAGTGGTACTATGATGTAAAGATGGTGTTAAATGATTGACAAATAAAGGAATTGGATCACCCTTCTTATAATTGGTTGGGGCCACACCTGGTAAATAAAATGCAGTAGTTATGTTAAGGAAACATAACAATAAAGATATGAGCAACTTAATCATCATCTTCGAGAAAGAAAGAAAATAAAAGTGACTATTTGTTGTTGATGGTCGATTGTCGAATGTCGATGAATTGGAAAAGGTCCTTTTGATAAATATATAAAATTGAAAGCAAAGGAAAGTGAAGAAATTTTTCTCAAAGGAAAATTGTCTCAACAACAAACAACGCACACCAAAAGAACAGAAAAAAAAAATACAATACAATACATATAAAAATAAAGAGTGAGTAGGAGAGAGATGCAAGACGAGTTTTAAACACAAGATACACGTATGTACTAAAAATAAGTACCACACACAAACAAACAATTAAACAAACAAATAAGAATTCATATCTCATGGAATAGGAAGGAAATAAACCCACTTGTAATGGAAAACCTATAGACCATGCAGTGAACCAATTATCTTCTTTTTTTGTCTTCTCTTTAAGAAACTCGTTTTTTTAGCTTCATTGGTGATCATACGGATTTCTCGTAGTTTTTCCTGTTGTAAGTTTGTATCACACATATAATCTGGTCGTTGTTCAGAATAATCACAATGTAATTGTAATCGAACACATTGACTACATTTTGGTTTTTCTTCTGGACAAGCCTTATGACGAACCCTACAAGTCCAGCAACCTGTTTTAGATCTAGATGAAACTTTCACATTGCCATTGGTGATATTATCATTATTATTGGCGGTGCTACAGTTTGGTGGTACGGAAAGGGAAAGAGTGGAATAATAAGCTCTAGTTGTGCTGTTTCTTGTGAGTCGCTTGACAGGACTATAATTAAAATCTGATGAAGATGACGACGAGGAACAAGAGGAAGATGAAGAAAGTTCCGAGGAATTTCCTTCTTCCTCATCTATGCATGAAGTTGGCACTGTGCAACTTCTTTGAAAGTGCATTAAAACTTCCGGTTGAATCTTCAACGTGATTGGAAAGGATTCTGGAATTAATTTTTCTTTTGCTGTGTTACTTGCAGATGTCCCAATATGAGGCGACCATAATAATCCAGGTTCTTTATTGTGTAATAAAACTAATAATTTATCGTTGGTCAATTTTGTGCGCGATTCAATATTATTATTATTATTATTATTATTGTGAATTTCTTTGGAAGGCGAGGTAAGATTACACAAACTTCCTTTTCGTTCGAGTTGAATTGGAAGTTGAACTTGAACTTGAACTTGGGGTTGTATTTCATTATCTTGTTCTTCATTTGTGATTTCAAAGATATTATAGCCGGAAAAGTTCTCTGTTTGTAGTGGAACTTGATGAATATTAACTTTTGAGCTACTTGAACTAGTAATGGAACTATTTCTTTGATACAAGTTGCGATAAACTTCTTGTTGTTGCAGTAAATAATAATCATTCTCATCAACATCATCATCGTTGCCACCACCAACACCAACCTCGTCTTCTTCTTCTTGTTGAATACCACTCAAAAATAATAAATCAGACGTTACAAATGCCTTGTCAATTTCAAACTCATCATTAATAGTGATACTTGGCTTTTGGATAAGAACAGGTGGGGAGCTTTGGATATTTTGGACATCTGGTGTGCCCGAGGCAGTGGAAGTTCTCTTTGGTGTGCAAGTGGTAACTTTGGGCAAACAATTCTCATTAATTATATTAATCAATTGCCTTCTAACTATAGGTAAGGTTTTTGTAGTGGTTGATTTGGTGGTTATAAATGGATTGACAATCTTACAAATTGAATTGGTGCTCAGGTATTTGACAAGTTGATGGTGTAAATTATTAGATGAAGAAGATTCATAAATGAAAGCATTACTACTATTGATGAAGTTATTATGATTGTTATTATCTGATACTGCTACATTTGATTTTAACGGACTTGAATAAGAATACTGATGAAAACTGAGTGACTTCCTTGCTGACGTTGCCATGGTTTTCTTTTTTTGGAAGGGAATGATGAAGTGGTTGATAATAGTTTGTGCTTATTATTATTCTGGTTTTTGCAACACTATTTCTCTCTTTAAATGCGAAGAAATCACGGGGTTTAACAAGCTTCAACAACTTGAACCAACAGAAAGGAAATCGAGAGAACATAGCATATAAGTACTAATTTATAAGAATTATCTAGCAAGATCTTCTTCTTCTTCTTCTTCTTCTTCTTCTTTTGTCCTGTTAGTATTGGACCTCTTATGATTCAGAATAACAGTATACGTTCCTCGAATCATTATTTTACACGATAGAATCTACACATAACGGATGGTCCGTAAATGTTCATGTTTGTTAATAAATAATATATAATGAATAGTTAATTTTTTTTTTCTTTCTTCACCCTAGATTCAATACAATTCCATATTCTCGAATCATATTCATAATCCCCAAACTTTCATCCACAACACCATCTTCAAGACCATCTTTTTCTCTTTTGTTCCAAACCTCATATAATATTTGCTTACATCGCCACATATTCATTGACAGACACATTTGAGTAATTTCCTTCATGACTCGTTTTTCAATAGTACATGATCCTAAAACCAACAAATTCCATATTAATGGTTTGACATTAATATTGTCGATTTTCAATAATTGTCGATAATAATCAAGACTGGAATTGATTACATCTTGATAACTTCTAAGTTTGGTGAATTTTCGCAACAATTGATTATTATACGCAATTAATGCCTTATGAAAACTCAAAATATTCAATCGTAACACTTCATGATGGGGATCATTTGGGGATAATTTCCAATTTGAATCAGCTTCAATTGTCCAATTAATCAATCGATCTTCAAAATCAGTACAGATTTTAGGGAAATTTCGAGGAAAGTTCTGTCTAGCTGTATAAATATTTTTATGATTGGCAAGATGAATTATCTCGTTAAATAAATCAAGCAAGGATTTGGGGATACCATACATCTGATAAATGTGATTTGAGTCTAGATTATGAGTGAATTTATCATTTGGGATAAATAATTCCTTTTCCTTTGTGGTGGTGGTGGATGCGATGACAGAATTGTTTATTGATGTAATCAGCTGTTGTCTTTGGTTGTTATAGGGAGATTTAGTACTGTTGAAACTAACTGTATATGACATTGTTTCCGATGTGGGTTCTGAAGATATAATTAAGTTCTTGATTGCAGGTTTCATATACCCATTTTTTTCTCCACCATTATTATCATCATTGTCATCATCATCATCATTATCATTATCATCATCATAGGATTCCAATGATGACAAACTTGATGAATCATCATCTCCCTTACCATAATCATGCTCTTGTTTATCGTCATATTCTCGTTGCATTTGATAATTAAACGTGTTGATTGATTGAGTACTTTTGTAGAAAATCGACATTATTTTGACCATGTTAACAAGTAACTTCAACAAATTGGATATCTTTTGTTTTGAATTATGGATATTATCAATTATGAAATCCCCAATGGCATATATCAATTCAAAATCTTCAAAGATTTGTATATTATTATCCATTTCTATTTGAAGCACGATTGACAACAATATACAACAGTTATAAGACTCAAGGGAATTGGCTTCACCGTCAGATTTTAGTAGTTCAATGATGGTATCTGTTTCATCCAAATGATGATTCAATAAGAATATCCCCAACTTTCGAAAATATAATGACATAAGTAGATATTCATCAAGTTTAAACTCTGTGTCATGGCGTATTGGCTTGGATAAATGAAATGCAGAGATGGATAACGTTAAATAAATAATTACCAATTTAATATTTTTTAAAATATTATCAATGGAAGGACCTTCATCTAGGTTTAGTTTGTCAAATTGAAAATCCCAATTGGTAAAATCCCAACAAATGAATTCTCCAAATATTTGTCTAATAAACGGGAGTATAAATACATCAATATAAGTAACCTTATACCCCATTCGATTGAAACTGATATATTCACTTTTGAAATTCTGTAGTAGTTTTTGAAATAGTGGAGTTAGTAGAAGCAGGGAATTTCCATCATCTTGTTGTTGTTGTTGTTTAACCCAGAGTTTGTATAACTTCATTTTGGCATCTGCCACCCAATAATCATCAGAATCAACATTTGGGAAAAACTCGGGATTGAATATATGATAAATGGTTTGGTGTTTGATCTCATAATTTGGTCCTTTAATACCTAGAATTGTTAATTTTGCAAAGTTGAGTAAACCCAGAAGATGTTTATCAATTGTATAATCATCATCATCCTGATCGTTTTCATCAGTTATTTCGCTATCAAGGGTTATGTAGCCTTCACTTACTATCTCCTTTTCTTGGCGATGTCGCTTCTTTATGGGAGATGACTTGGTTTTATCGTGTGATCTTTTCTTCTTGAGTTTGTCATCAACAACATTATCATTACTAACATCATGCTTTTGGTTCTGGGTCTCATTGGGGGGATTATTATTATTATTAATCAACTGAATGCATGCAAAGGGTCCAATTCTAGCCTCCAGTTTACAATCATCAAACTTCCCTAGTACTTGATTTAATTCATCATACGTTTGGTAAATCATTCGTTTTGGATATTTAACAAATTCAACATTTCTTCGTTGAAAGTTATCTAGATTTTCTTCATATCCGTCGATTTTCAAATAAGTAAGTGAATTATCTAATTTGCAATAAGTCATGGGTAATGACCAACCCAATCTTATTTCATAACCTTGACAAATTCTATTGGATCGAAAACATCTGATGCATTTGGGTTTTGTTAGATCGCATTTAACTTTTCGTTGTCTGCATGTCCAACATCCATCAAAGGCTCGCTCTTTCTTCTTCGCCATGAGTGAGAAGGGATGTGTATATGTGTGGGTGTATGTTTGCGATGATCGCTGTATTTCTGACAGCTAAGGCGGTCGAGTTCGGAATATGTACTATATGTACTATATGGATTTATGTGGAGATAAAGTTAATTAAAGTGTGTACCGGATATGACTCGCAGCGAAAATTGAGCTTTAATTTTGCCTATCATTTCTTTTTTTTTCTTTTTTTTTTTTTTCTTTCGTTGCGAATCTTCGTTTGTACGTCCATCATCACAGTAATAGAAAATTTTGGTTAATACGGTGGTTAAGTTTGGATAGGGAAAATGGAGCGGCTGAAAAATATCAAGTCTGGATCCCTTGATTTGTAAGAAAAAAAAGCAATCACTTGAAGAAATTAATAATTGCTGAAAGTCACAAAGGGGGCGATGAGAAAAGAGACAAGGAAAGAAATACCGATCGAATGATGGAGAAAGGAATGGTTGCTTAACCATATATGATCAAAAAGTTCTCACACCACCACTACCAGGGCGAGATTGTGTATGAGTATGAGTATCAAATTTATTATGCGCGGAAATCTGGCCACACAAGCAAAGGGAAAAATACAAAGAAAAAACAGGACCAGGGACTTGTAATTGCCGACATGATATATACCCTCGGAGGACATCTAGATTGTTTTCTATGGAAGTATGCATTACATGATATTAGTAAGACGAAACTAGACTGTGTCGGAAATACTGTTTAATGGGTGTCAAACAACGCAAAGCAAAGCCAAACAAAGCAAAAAAAAAAATAATAACTGAAACAGAACGGGCCGGAAGTCAAGGTTCTTTTCGAAGTCAATTAAGGGAAGAGAAGAGAAGAGTAGAGAAGGGAAGAGATGTCGACGTTCTTATCCCCCTTAGTAAAAATTTAATAAGAAACTATGCACCACGCGAGAAACAAACACACACAAAGACACATTCATTCATTAACTAATGGCTTATTTATGTATGGAAAAGTAAGAAATAGAGAAAGTGTGAGCGAAATAGAAAAAAAGAAAAAGAAAACACAACCTTAGAAAATTTCACTACCACCGTAAATAGCTAAGCGTGAATTATTAAGTGAGAAAGACGCTAAACAGTTTCTCAGTCTTTGTCTCTCTTTTACATTTATAGGAAAAATGGAAAAATGAAAATGTAACAATTAGATCTTTCTTTCTCTATATCATCGCATTCTGTCCCATTTATAATCACCGCCCTTGTGCTACATCTTAGGTATTAATTATAAAAGCAATTGCACATTCCCTTGCTTCTCACGATTATAATATTTTCTTTTTCAGCACGCAACCCTTACTTTTGCAATATTATATTATACTAAACAAGCAACATCACTAACATTCGATCAACAATGTCTTCCACTATCCATTTGGAAGAAGAATATAATCCTACTGTCCCTTCAGTTTTACCTCACGAGAAGGTCTACTCAATTCAAGTGGGCTACAAGTTGTTCCGATTGAGCGGACTTTCATTGTCCTCGGATGCCCCTTCATATTTTACCAAGTATTTCGAAAGTCCGGAAAATGAAGAGAAAATCCTCTTTTTCGATAGGAATCCATTAATATTCGAAAAAATCTATAATCATTTACAAGGATATTCCATATCCATCAAAGATGATGTCGAATTTATTCATTTATACAGTGATTGCTTTTATTTCGGCTTGAAAAGATTACAAAAAATCCTTATGGAACAAGATATTTTCGCTAATATCGGTGGGGTTACATTTAGAATACCTCAAAGTTTAGTTAATACCCCAGGAAACTCTCCTAATTTCTTCACTATCAATTATGATAGATTATTAATTGATAATTTGAACTTGATAGAGTCGAAAAATATGTTACGACCACCTCCTCAAACTCCGCCAACGGTCAACAATAGATCAAGTCAATTGTTTCAGGATTTATTGGAATTTTCCAGAGGTAATACCTTGATTATTCGCAATGACGACCATCGGAGTTTACTTATTAAAGAGGCGAGATATTATCGATTCTTGGAATTGGAACAAAAATTAATCAAACATAGAATTACCCCACTTGGTGATATAATAATCAACGTCAACGATGTTGCTCGGAAAAGTTTGGTTAATCAATCAACTAGAGAATCGGAGAAACCTCTAATGTACAGTCGTCCTTACATTAAGGAATCACCAAAAGAATTGATTTTCCAAATTGACGGTAAGGATTTCGATCATTCAGATATTAAGTTAATATTGAATAAAAAGACCAAACTCCCAACTGTTAAAATCACCAATAAGGCATGTCATAAATTGCAACAAGTGTTCAAGGAGCATATCACCGATGTGGTGAAAGACGAAAGAAGTTTATTGTTTTTTGTTGGTTTTAGCAGTTCTACAACAATTATCAATGGCAAAGAGATGAATGCAAATTGGGTAAATGATCTTCTTGGGGTATCTGATGATCAAGAGAAAGAAAAACCAAGTAAAAAGAAAAGAAAAATTGATGATGATAAAGAAAAAGAAAAGGAAAAAGAAAATAGTGGCAATAAATCCTTAGAAAATAATGCAGCTGGTGATATCATTGAAATTAATTTATCCCGTTCATTATGGAAACTCATGATGAGGGGTCCATTAGCAAGATTACATGCCATTACACTAGAAGGATATACTTGTTCTCCAGAAAGTACTATTGATTTTTTATAATTAAGTTATACTGTATTATATTGTACGTTTGTTATTTGAACCCATCCTAAACAAAAAGAAAGCAAGCTATACTCTATCAAAATTTAAACCTCCGTATAAATATCTGGAGATGAAACTTACAAATGAACCAATGGCAGCACAAGCAGTTAAAAAATAGACCAAATTTTTGAAACTTTGCGAACTACCACTGGCAATTGCACCGGCAATCGGAATACCAATTAAGTCCCCGACGGAAAGAATTGCAAAGCCTGTACCTAACCCTTTCCCCACGTCCTTTGTTTTAACAATTGACGCAATTAAACTTGCAGATAAACTTAACACTGAACCACTAGAAAACCCGAATACTCCGGCAAATATGAAAAGGGCAGTTAAGTGATTGCCAAAAGGTAACCAAATAACTGTAAATGCAATTAATGAAACTAAATTGATGATAACAAAGGTGTTGAATCGACCAAATCCATTATCTGCAACATAACTTGGGATGATTCTCCCCGGAATACTTAATGAATTAAACACCACGATTAGTAAATACGCCTTATTATCATCGAAACCTTGACTTCTTGCATAACTGGGTAATTCCACCATGGATATTAAAAATATCAATCCATTGAACAACAATCCCGTGACAAGAACAAAGAATAATCTATTTTTAAACAAGATCTTAAAATCAATCGACTGAATAACTTCTTTAAATACATTTTCTTCTTGATCATCATGAAATTCTTTATTCCGGTCGTGAATAATCAACCAGCCACAAACACAACAAAACAACGATATAAAACTTCCGATTCGAATTGTCCATCCGAACCCGATCTTAGGAAATAACTCTCTATACATGATTGGAAAAATTACTCCACCTAATCCGCCACCAGTATAAGAAATCCCAATCACCAAAGCACGCTTCTGAAGGAAGAAATGACTTAATGCGGCAACAAATGGTCCAAAAACTAATGAAGTCCCTACCCCTCCCAAAATACTATATCCGAGAATAAATTGATATAATTCTTTACAAAAACTTGTTGCTAAAAATCCGGAAAACATAAGAATGGTACCGACAAAGATTGGTTTCCGACATCCGATCTTATCAAACAAGGGTCCAGATATTATTAATCCACCAAAGGCAAAGAAATTATATATGGAAAATATCCAACCTATGGAAGATTGGGAAGTTGATGTTAAGATATAGTCCGAAATGTATGATTGCATGACACCTCCTGAATTCACAAATCCTAATGATCCAATCATGCCTAAGAATGAACCAAGTAAGGTCAACATGGCAATAGTGTTCCAACCATCAGGGAAATTCGCTGGGTCATCTAATAAATGTAAAGTTGAATGTTGGGTACTTGCTGATGATTTTGTTTTCTCAAGGTGTGACATTAAAGTATCATCGTTGGATATCATATTAGTACTCGGTGGGGCGATTGGAATAATCTCATCATCATTATCATTATCATCATTGGAAGAAGAGTTCTTTTGAAAGTGCTGTTCTTTGTCGATGATCGGCAATTCCATAATCGTAAGGCAAAACAAAAAAAAAAAAAGAACAATCGATGTGGCTTACTTTTTATATTATAGCCGTTTAATGACAAAATGCAGATGCGAAGAGCCAAGGAAAAAAAAAAGCGATTATGCAACGCAAGAGAGAAAGAAAGGAGCCCATAGCGAAAGATATCCACGGGTCTAACCGATCCCTTTAAATAATAATTCTATAGACGCAGTACCATAATACACAGTTTTGGTCTGTTTAATTCTTGATGATGAAAAATTCTTTGTACAAATCCCTTAACGGAATTAGCGTTGCAAACAAGTTGACTAATGAACAAACAAGGAGGAATTAATGACGAATAAGGAAAAACTCCCCTCCTCCTCCCCCCTAAAAAAAAATACGGATCTATAATGTTGATATTATTCCTTTCACTTCGGAAGAACAAGACCATTGAAATAATCGTATGATTTATCCAAAAGGCACGTTGAATATCAAGAGTCAATGAACACTGGTACTCAAAGTCCTGTTCGGTGTATGATTTTACAGGTACGAATTCTGTGCAAAATAAAGTTACATAAATTCGGAAAAATGACGTTGTTTTGTTGTACAATGGCAATAATTCCGAAATATGAATTAAAACAGTATATGTTGAGGTGCATCGAATGTAAAGTGAATGATGCGTGACCTGTCAATCCATTTAATCCACTTAACGGTGTAATACTTGCATAGGCTGTTTCATAAGAACAGTGTTCGTGTGCGAGGAGTTATTCAAGTGTGCATTGATGAATGTTTTGAATGTCTATGGTAGAATTTGAAGTCTGATTTTGGGGGACGACGCATGTTGAAAAACTGAACCAACAGTAAACCATTATCAATTGATTACATAGAAGCAAAAGTATGTTCTATTAAAGAGACCCTTGTAGATGGAGAAGATCCGGTGTACAATTTCCCAAAGTAATCACGCGTTCTTACATAATACTTTATACTGGTAACAAAACGAATTTTCTAAACAATGTAGATGCTCCGCAAAATTCATTATCTTCTTCGGAAATTAAAATCCCGGCCCGTATTCTAGTTATAATTCCTGGGTCTTATCAAAATTCTAATCATTATTATCAGACGAATAGAACTGTGGTTTAAATATTATATATAGTCTATCGCAATGTTGACCCTAGTGGCAAAGCATGTATAAATCTGTACAATAAGGGAAAGTTTTACCTTTATCTTGATAAAGTACAACCAAAAAAAAAAAGTCTGGGGGTGGGGAAAATTTCACCAAATGATTAATCAACAAAGTGGGAAACTATCCACTGTTCCTAACTACACACACATATATACACATTTACTAAGCCAACTAGTCACAAACTACAACTCACAACAAATGTAGTAAAGAAAATAAAAAGTCCGAACCCATATGACCGATTATTCTACTAGTCCGAGGTATTTTTAGAACAACTTTCCATTCAAAATCATTCCCTAGCTAATGATTGGTGGTTTTTCTTTGTTGCAAACCGTTAAATTATCTACTCCTATTTTCTTTAAGATTTACAATTATTAACTATTCTATTATACCCATGTGAAAAAAAAATACAAGGTGTGTGTGCCTCGTTGACTATTCTACTCTTTATCTTTTAGAATTCTTTTTTTTTTGTTGGTTCCTGTATCATTTCTGAGTTGGAAGCGGATCTTTCTTGCGCTATTGCATTCCAACAACACCTAATATCATATTAAATCTAAAATGCTAGATGTCAATTGCTCAACTTCATACCTTCGGGTTTATCCATCGGTTTTATCAATGCATTAATTGATGGGGGAATGGAGTTTTTGTTAACGTCACGTGTGTCTGAAAAAAAATTCGCTCGGAGTTGAAGGTTAGGATAGGGGTCACACAAAATCTTGGTTTCGTTTACCCCACATTTTGTAGGAGTTTCTTTTGTGTAATGTCTTGTGTACACTAACTCCAGAATGCGAATATTTAATAAAAAATGGGAAACATTTTTTGTCTGTCGGTCTTGTTAGATTGGAAGCAATTTGATGCCATTTTCTTTTTTTTTAGTTTTATTTTTTTGATCACCATCTTTTCTTTTAGCTTATATGGAATGTCTTAACGAGGTTTCACCAAGGGGTAATTGCGGGTTTTAAAGGTATTATTACATGGAAAAGCATTATCGAAAAGAAAAGAGGTACCAAAACAGAAAAAGAATCGGTAAGCAAAAAAAATTGCTATGAAGAGAACAGAAAAGAAAAGAGAGAAACACACAAAGATACAGAAACAGGCATGAATTACCAAATTGAGATCTTTGAAACTTTTGAACACTAACTAGGTTTAATCTCATCTAATCTTGTAGTTATACTGTACTGAGAGTTGTCATATGCATCGGATATCTTCCTCTTTTCAATCTCAAGAGTGAAACACCTCCAGCAAATTCCAAGGGCTCCTAATTAGATATATATTGCCAATGGTAAATCTTGGATAACGCACCTGTACGTTTGATATAATTTTGCAGTTTTTTTTTTTTTTTGGTTAAGATTTTACAGCCGAAGTTTTAAAAAAAATTATTCTGGTTTTTTTTTTTTTTTACAACCAACTCGCTTTGCAAAACAGGTTTCTTTATATCATTTTCTTTTTCTTCTATTCAACAATCCTATGTCCAAGTTTCAACAACTTGAACCGAACTACTACTAATTAAATCATTCAAAACCATTGGCCTACTGGCCCCCATTGTCAGTCCCCACGAACAAAGGCGCATCAATTAAAGTTTTTTTTTTTAGCTTAAAAATTCCCTTCCCGTCTTCCGCTACTTAATTGTTGGATATCTGCAACCGGAAGGAATTCCTCAGCTAGCACCAGAACATTCGAAAACGGGGGAGGGCGAACTCCTTAAGCCAATCGAAAAGACTATTATTTTTAATTAATATTGTTGGCCTAAACGACAAACGAACACAACGGAATAAAAGAACAAAGAGAAGCAGCCATACCTGAACTTAACCCCCTTCCTCATAAAGAAAAAAAAAATAACACACTACGAGCAAGCAATAAGAGATAGAGCGATAAAGAGATAGAGGAAGGCACAAAAGTCGGACCTGTGCGCATATAATTTACTACATCTACATGCGCAGGATTCTGTCGGTCGGTCAGTCATTTTACCCCATACTTTTTTTTTCTCTTTCCCAGTACACAATTTCTTTGGGGGCTGTTAGTATATGAAGGACAGTTTTTGTCATTCAAAAAATTTTTTTCAAGTAAAAATAAAGCAAACGTTAGTTTGGAAGTAAAAGGGAAGTAAAAGAAAAAATACAAAAGCAAAAACTCCAACCAAACAAAATAAAAAAAAACAGAACATTTTTTTTTTCATTTTCATTTTCTGTTGGCCAACAACATTAAACAATTCCTTCATTGAATTTCCTTTTCTATATCACTTCCGTTGCTCCTCCCCTCCTTTGTTTTTTGCTCAACAAATTACATCCAACCTCATCTACACACACACAACTCACACATCATTCACAGTTCTTAAGAGAGATCTTTAGGTTTGAATCAAGAAACTATCACGGAATACTATTCAAGTGAAAAGTCCCCATTTGACTCATATTTATTGCCACTGGAAACCACCAATATAAATTATATTTTGTTTCTTTGTTTTTTACTGTCTGTATTGTCCTGAAGTTTACAAAAAAAAGAAAAAATTACAGACACTTTTCTACGTACAAAGCCGGTGGTTTTTTTTTTTTCTTCTTCTTTTCCCAACCAAATTAAGAATTTCTGAAATTCTTTTTTTAGTGTGTTTTTCACATACAAAAAAATCACCAAAGGATTTTATTTACCTAATCTTACAACTTCGTTATCCAATTCATATTATTAGGGGTTTCATTCTTTTTCACAATCAATAAACTTACAATTTCAATAACAACAACTAAAAGTGTTCCCCTTTTGCAAGTGTTAATTGAAACAGGTTTATTTCATCAATTTTTGGTTACCAGTTTCAAGTTCCCAAAAATATAATACTCACATTTTTTTTTTCTTCCGAACGCCTAAGAAAAAAAAAACAAGCCCCAAAAGGTTTTTTTAGAAAGCAAGAAAGAAAAAAAAAAAATCTGAATGATTTCACCAATTCATCAAAACACTCACGTAAATCACTTCAGCAATCCTACAGTAGCAGTATCTTCATCAATGTCTGAATCTACTGATTCAATCTCAGGTACTACCGCTAGTAATTCTGGACCCAAGAAAAACACCAAAAATGCGTCGAGCACTGCTATGTCACCTAGCAACTCCACCAACTCCACCACTTCGAAAAAATCTAAAAACATCCCCATAGAATTGACAGCTTATGGAACCACTCCGTCGGGAAAACCTAGATTATTTGTTTGTCAAGTGTGCACGAGAGCATTTGCAAGATTAGAGCATTTGAGAAGGCACGAAAGATCACACACAAAGGAAAAACCGTTCAGTTGCGGAGTGTGTCAACGTAAATTCAGCCGTCGAGATTTATTGTTGCGACATGCACAAAAGTTGCATGCTGGCTGTTCTGATGCCATCACCAGATTAAGAAGAAAATCAATCAAACGTTCACAAAATGGCGATGGAGAGGACGAAGATGAAGAGATGCAAGAGGATGATGACGAGTTGCAGCAATCTACAGATGTGTCAAGTGCTACAAAATCGAAAAAACTGAAACTGGATCCACCACCGGAATTTAATTTGAACTTATTTGACGGCAAACCAAATACCACCAAATCAAAAGTTTCTAAGAGCTCCACAAAGAAAGGTTCATCAATGTCAACTTCAAATCCTACACGCAAGAACTCGTTACAAAAACAGGTGTTTGACCAACGTAAAAAGGCAGCTGATTCACAAATTGTTGGAAACATGGGAAGCAGTAGTGGCATCTCAGTAACTCCAACTAGATCGAGAAGAGGTGCATCGTTTTCTGCCCAATCTGGTGCAAACTATGCCGTTAATGTGCCAGAATTCAGTGATGTCTACCCACAACCAGATAATGTCGAATTTTCAACTCCACAATTTCTCCCTTCTTCTTTTGATAATGAGATTTCCTGGTTGAATACACTCCCTGGCATTCCTGGATTGTCTGATTCTACTGTCGCTTCAAAACTACTTCGCCAATCGTCGGTATCAACAACCAACACCGATCATGGTGCATCGGCAGTAAACATTGGTCAAAGAGGTTCATTATCCCATCCATCTACTTTAACAGCTACACAAATGGGACAAGCCCGATCAGCAAGTATCAACAGTTTGAATACTCCCTTTGATGGATCTTACCTAATGCCAACAGCAACCATCACCAACCAAGAAATACAGAACGGTGTGGCTGCGCATCACCATAGTCAACAGCAACTACAACAACAGCAACACCAATTAACCAATGGATTACAACCAGATATTGTTCCAGAAGAACATTACGGTTATTCATTTTATGATATCCCCGATACTATGCTCAACTTCCCACTCGACCAAACTCCTGGTCAATCGTCGGCTGCAGGTCAACGACAAACTCATGTATTTAAAGCTTTAACGCCTATTAAACAAGAAATTGATGATGATATTATGGTTGATATTGCCAAAACCACGAATCCTACTACTAATGAGGATATGAATTTTGATTTAAACTTCCTTAACGACATTGATGACATCGGACAAGACACTATTTCCAGATTCATGCCCGGTGGATATTCCTTTTATGGAGATAACAATCCTTCTGCTCCATCTTCGGCTAATGATTACAACTCCCCAGTCAACATGATTTCCCCACCTCATAACAATGGTCTTAATCAGGGTCAATTAATGAACTTTGAAACTCAACCAGTACACCAGCAATCGCCTCTACATCAACAGCAGAAGCCACAAGCACAGTTGCATTCTCAACTGCAGCCTCATCAACAATTGAATCAATCCATGATTAACAAAATGAAATTGCACAACTATTCAAGCAATAAGTTGTTCACAAGTCATATGAGGCATTTGATCAGTAAAGCTTTGGGCAAATATCCAATCAGTGGCATAATGACACCTACAATTCCATCTAACGAAAAATTGGAATTTTATTTAACGACATTTACGCAAGTGTTTTTAACTCATTTCCCATTTATCCATCCTTCCAAATTGAATGAATATGAAATTATGAGTATGACAAGCAATGAACTCAGTTGTAATGAAAGTGCCCGTGTTTGTTTGCCATTGTTAGTTGCCACAGTTGGTGCATTATTGGCAAACAATAAGATTGACTCCGAACATCTTTACGAAGCCTCGAGAAGAACAATCCATATTTATTTGGAGAGCAGAAAGAACAATGTCCAACAAACGGACAAAAAGGATACAGCCAACAAGGATACCAGCTCTTCAGTTAATCCTTTATGGTTGATTCAATCGCTTACTTTGTCTGTAATCTATGGTTTGTTTTCTGATAATGAGAATAACGTTTACATTGTTATTCGTCAATTGAATGCTTTGAACTCATTGGTTAAAACTTCGATCAAGAGCAATAGAGCCGTATTGTTTTCAATTAATGGTGAAGATGAAGAGATTTACAATAAGTTGAATCCATCGTCTCCAGATAGCACTGGACTTAATGGTAATGGAGGAACGTCATTATTTTCCAATGGCTTTAACGATGAAATAAAGTTTAAGAATAATATCAATATGCAATCACAAACAAGGATAGTATTTATGATATATCGATTAACTAACTTTTTATTGATGTTGTACAATGTTCCATTGACATTATCGGTTAACGATATGCAAAAATTGGCAATTTCAAACACCAGTGACGATGCTATTTGGAACTTTAAAAACTATCAAGAATTTCAAGAGTACAACCTGCAAAGGACAGGAAAGAGTTTGCAAGATTATTTGAATGAAGAACCAATTCCATTCAAAGAATTGTTGTTGAATTTGACGAAATCAGGTACACCAGAGAAAGCAGTCAGTTCAGATCTCGAAATGAAATTGGGCAAGCAATTATCCCATTTGAGTAAATATGGATTCGTTTGCTTAATCCATGGATTATATGAAATCAAGCAATATCAAGAAATGAAGAAGGTTGATGTTTTCAGAATTATTGATCAGTTGACCAAATTTTTCCCTCATGGTTCTGCCAAGCTTCAACGAAATAAGGATATGGAGAAACTTGATTATGCATTATTGGCTAATTATACTAAGATTTCGTCTTTGATTGATTTCAAATTAGTTAAAGAGCAAAGCTGGTTAAGAAATTATGATGAATTAACACAGAATTACCATCGATTGTTGGAAGATCATTGTACAAGAGGAAGTAATGGAATAATTAATGAATATGATTATTTGAAAATTGTTGACTGTTGTTATATGATTCTCAGATTCGGTTTATTCAAACTTGAAGATACTAGTCAAACATCAGAGGATGGATTATCATTATTCGATACTGACTTTGGATACTTGAATATGAGTAATTTTTCCAATGACGAAAAAGAAATGAGGTTTTCCATGAATGGTGACGGTGAAGAAGATAATCCAAATGTCATTCCTCAAAAGGGAGATACCGTATCCAAATTTGAAAAGTATATTAAGTTTAAAGTGTCGGAAGAAATTGATACTTCGAACAATTTGATTCATTCACAAATGTTGTTCCACGTCTTTACTATTCTTTCAATTTTCTCCGTCTACATCATGAAAAAGAATGATAATACTTTGTCCCCATTTGCAAACACTGATCTCATATTTGAATTGAATCACAAGTACAGCATGGTGCTCAAGTTATTGGACAGAATTGAAAGTTTCCTTAAATTGAAGTACCAATCTACCTTGTTGAATGCTAATTCTGCAGCCATGATTTCAACTCCAGTTTCAGTCAAGTTAGAGCAAGATTTTACAAATTTGTATTTATATAATGGAGCTGATCAACACAATCAATCCAACCCGCAACAGCAACAACAACAACTACAAGCACAACTAGCAAGCAATACTGGATTAGAAAAAACTTTATACATTTTAAAAATTGGTGAAGTTGTTTTAAATTATTTATATGATTTGAATATTAAAGTTTGTATTTTTAAAAAATTGGGAAATTCGTTATCACAAATTAGAAAGTTCATAATTGATAATGAATCAAGAATAACCTCAAGCACTGGTGCAACAGGTGTCATTAATAATGGTAATACATGAAGTTCTAATTTTGTTCTTTTGTATTGTTTTTTTTTTGTATTTATTAAATTTATTTATTATTATCTTTTTATAGTTCAAATATTTATTACTTATTTATTTATTTATTTATTTATTTATTTATTTATTTATTTATTTATTTATTTATTTATTTATTTATTTATTTATTTATTTATTTATTTATTTATTTATTTATTTTAATACAGGTTCTTTGATATAATGTTGCAAAAATTCCACGTATCCCAAACTTACATTTGCAAATCAAAAATAACTAAAAAAGAACATGATCTTATACCACATACCAGTCCTATCTCTATTGTTCTGTGTAAAATAGTTCCATGTGACCGTAGGCAATCTATCAGGACGTCGCTATGATTTTGGGGTACGTTTGCTAAACTGGCTAAACTATAATTTAGATGCTGCGCTAGAGGAATGTTTACAAAATCCTAAATATCGTCTCTGTCACTAAGCAATACGATTGTAATTGGTGATATATATGAGTCTTTAAATTACTAGGAAAGAGAGTATAGATTATGAGGATAGGTCATGATAGAAAGGACAAATCTACCCACAAAAATCCAAAGTTAGCAACATGAGAAATTAGAAACGCTATATATGCTGTTAAAATCTCTTCTTCCGTGCGTGATAGCATCCATACCATGACTACTCCTTTATTGGTTAGTAATCACTCAAAATAAGTACTTCCTGAGAACGAATAATTGTATTTCCGTAGTCAACAACTAACTCTTTTTACTGCAAATCCGATGGATGCACGTGACTTGGTTTTAAGAGTGGTTCCAGAGAGTAATACTCACCCTACGTCTCCCGTAATTTGCTTCATAAATATTGGATGTTCTAACTTATTAGTAGTTGTAAGAATTCCTAGAATAGAAGGAAAGCTATAAATTCTACATGAAGTTCTCATCTCATCATTTAGAGCTTTTTCGGGAATGTAATCCTCACCTGCAGCTTTGCCTAAATTAGTCAAGATTGTCAAAAAATAAATAGGGAATGCATAAACTATAGTTTTTGTAAATCATTTGGGTTCATATATACTAGACGATTCATATTTTTGGGATATTTTAAATCGTTCATCGAAAATCGATAAACATATCCCTGGTACTTCGTATTTGTTTGGAACTTTACGTTACTTTAAGGACTTGCTACATGTAGATTGTAAGAGAAAAAAGAAAAGGAAAAAAAAAAATATATTTCTTTTTCGTTGAAATTCGGATCAAAAATTGCAACAAATTTGAATTTTCGGAAGCATATAATTGCCTGGGTTTCAATGTTCGTCAATATGATGTAAGACAAAAGAGGCGCTTTGACCTTTTAGTTTTTAGATATTATTTAGCGTTTAGTGTTTAGTGTTGTGTTGTAATTTGTTGTTTATAATTTATGCATTGGTGCAGGTTTTTTTGCCCTTAAATGCCGTCCTGGAATGATATAGATTACCTAAACCAGACATATTATCATGCCATATGATGCCTCTAAAATTTACATGAAGGAAAGGGGGAACAAAAAGGGACCTGCGATCACAGAAATGGAACTGCCTTTTTATTGGTATAAATAGAACATCATCTTGCCCTCTCCCCCTTTTTCTCCTGTTGTAAGCCCTTTTTTTTTTTTTTGAATACATAACGTTTAGATTTTTGTTCATTTCATCGCAACTCATCAAATCATCGAAACTTCAAAACTTCATCATGGATGACAATAAAAGTGAATTAACCTTGGATACAATAGATGATGTACTTTCCTATATGAAAGGTGACTTCTTAAGACCTTATCCCAACCTATCTCAGCTAGATGTTTCACATCAGGGATTGAATCTGGAACCCCCTACACCGCGAAGCTTGAATAATTTTGACTCTGACGACTCAACCTTATCTCCAATCAGTCAACTACTATTTTTAACTAGAGCTAAGTTTTACGATTTCTGTCCTTTGGACACCAACAAAAACCCATTCCCATTCAGTCAACTAAAGGGAAAAATAATATTAATAGTGAACGTTGCCTCTTATTGTGGGTTTTCATATCAATACAAGGGTTTAGAAGAACTAAGTAAAAAATTTGCCAATGATCCGGTGGTGATTTTGGGATTTCCATGTAATCAATTTTTATTTCAAGAACCATTTGATAATGACCGAATAGTTACCACATGTAAAAGAAGATACGATGTTTCATTCCCCATTCTAGATAAAGTTCATGTGAATGGTTCCCATACTGATCCTGTTTATCAGTTTTTAAAAGAATCAAAAACTGGTATATGTAATACCAAAGTTGTGAAATGGAACTTTGAGAAATTTTTAATAGATCATGAAGGTAATGTAGTTGAGAGGTATAGTACGTTTACTAGTCCGGCGTTCATTGGTGGTAAAATTGAAGAAATGTTGGAAAGCATGGGATCGGCATCTGAATCGCATATATAGTTTGCAGAAATTTTTAGTTCTTTCGTTGTCTTTTTAAATTATTATTATTATGTTACTTGTATCCGTCTTCAAAGTTGTAGGAGCCACATCAAGGAGAAAGGGGTTATATTAGAAACACATCTTAATCTTGGAAGAGGGGAACCTTGGTAATTTTTAAAAATCGGTCAACCACACGACTTTTCTGGAACCTTTAACACCGAAAATCATAAAGCTGTTAAAAGATTCTTCTAATAACTCAATAAAAGGGGTACTTTATTCAGTACAAACAGCCCTAAACAAATCTACACAAATCTACACAAATCTAAACGAATGTGAAAAAAAAAAAACAAATTCTAATCAGGCTTAGACAACTCTAAAAAGCTCTGTAATCGGATTCAGTGGTATTCTTGATAGTTGCGAAACCAACTAATTCATTTTCAAGATCAACCGCCAAAAGCAAATATCTAAATAAAAAGGCACCTAATTGTGGAGGATCACCACCGTGGACGATAATTGAGCAATGTTGTCCTGTACATCCTGGTTGAAGAATAGCTTCTAACGGGAACTCATAATCAATACCATTCAAATTATAGGTGAAAGTTTGTCCTTGGGTCAAGGCATAATCATAAGTACCAGAATTTAAAGGGTTGTTATTTGGGTCAAACGGTAAACTTGCGATGAATTGATTGTATTCTTCTTTTGGCAACCAAGCTGGACTACCACCAGTGTCCAAAGTGTAGTTCAAGTTAACTGGAATAGTTTTATCGCCAATCTTGACGTAAGTGAGATTAGCATGGATGTTGGAGTTGGCGATGCTACTCCAATGGATCTCCCCGTTAACCTTAGCAGCATCATATCCACCAATAACGAAGGAACCTGGACTATTGTCAAGGTTTTGAAGAATAAGAGAATAGGCAGCTTTATTGGTAGCACCAGAAAGTTTAGCAGCCCATGCGATATGTTCATTGATAGGATCATACGGTGGTGGTTTGGCTAAACCAAGAAGACCGTTTGTAGATCCACTAGAGTTGTAGACATCATTAAAAGTAAAGTTATTAATAACCAAGTCACCGTATTGAACATCATCATAAACATATTCTCCAATATAGTAAGCGTTCGGACCGAAAAAGGATTGGATTTTATTACCCGTCTTAACAACAGTGCTAGATTTGTTGGAGTCATATGTTTCATTGGCGACACAGAGTGCACAGGTGGCATTGGAGTCAAAAACTTGAGTTAACCAACTACCAGTGTCAACACGAACAAAAACTGGATCTCTATTTGATCCAATTTTTAATTTGGTAGTGATAAGATTTGGGTTATTCAAGGCATCAGCACCATAACTACCATCCCTTTTGACCAAAGAAGCATGATCTTCAAAATCAAACTTGATAACTTTAGCGTCTCTTTTACCAACACTAGCAGCAGTAGCAAAAGCAGCGAAGGAAGAAAATAAAAATGAATTGAACTTCATACTTGTTGTTGTTCTTGTTTTTGAAAAAAAAAATAAGAAAGTATTGAACGGAATAGGTCTTTTTGGCTGCTATTTATGCTTTTCCTATTACCAACGAAAAGGAAGGAGGTTAAGAAAAGGAGATTCTGTTGACTAGCTACATTCAACAACTTTCGTGCCGTTGCTCCTTCTTGTTAACAATTGTTATTGGTAGTTTCCAATAACCACAAATATCTACACATTTGGTTGGCAGCCCCTACAATATTTCACAGCAATGTCGTCATTTTCCATAATTGTCCAATCAACGATAGGAGTTCCCCTCTCTTTGACATTTCCCCCTTTGATAGAAACATGCCATCCGCATTGATTCCCAAAAATAATTCATTGTTCAATAGACTGTTGATGCCCATTGTGGGTCACGAACCCTGTAAATAGAACAAAAACTAATATAATCAACCAATCATCTATGGATTCTTCTCCTTTCTCCCCCCCATTGTTAGGTCTCCTTTATTTTTGTTCTATTGTTTTTGGACACCCACGTTCAATAACATGGGGGGAGGAAAGAAGAGAATGGATATCTTGTGTTTGTTAATAATGTACCGTTGATGAGTATTCACGGCCACAATTGAATATCCTTTACATAATCATATACTCCTTGATTGTACTCCTATGAATCTAGAGAAGATTTTTGAAGCCTCTTGGCAATTATAATTAGAACGTTGAAAGTGTAATTGAATATTTGGGGATGTGGTTTTTTTTTTCCTGCACAAAATATAATATGGTGAAATTGTTAATTTTGGTTGCAAATCGTCATTGTTTCTAGAATATGTTGGTGTCATCAGTACAACTAAAGATGTTTATAAAATACTTGACTAATATTACTAAGAGTTGGTATAAAGTGCAAATTCAGTGGGAAATATGCCTTCATGAAGTGGTTATACAGTGGTTACAAATTCAAGTACTTCCACGTTGCGGTCCATTGAACTAGGGGATAGTTTTAAGGGATGGGTGGTTTAGGGAGTGTTGTTATATTCCGGAAAAAAAATACCTTTTTCTGAAAACCAACTAGATGCAAATTTGTTCCAAATCTTCAACATTTGAGTGAGAACTATTCTCAGCAATGGCGAACCAACAGCATCATATTAAAAGGTTTCTATCAACAGTTTGCAAAGGAATAATTAAAAAAAAATACAACTATTTGTCGCCATCAACGATTGATAATTCCCAGAGGATGCAAACGGTTGCCACTGTCGCAACCACACATTAAGAATTGGTAGCCCTAGTAATGGAAGATGACTCCGTTTCTGAATATCATGTCTTTCTTTTCGTTTTGTTTTGAAAGTGCTATTCATCAATAGAGAGCTATACGATCTATATTTAGGATTGGAATAAGTGATTTGGATGTAAACGACTTGTGAAAGCAACCTGGCAACTCAAGCATTGCGTGATTGTTCACAAGGATTGTGATTTGACTAAAAATAGAACTGAGTTTCAAATTCATATCCTTCGGAGCTATCATGTCATGCTTAATATCATTTGGAAAGAGTATTCAGAAAGGATAGAACAATTCTTTGATGTCTCTACTTCAAGAAACAAGACCAGTTGGTCTATCATTTGCGCTCTATTGTTGGTGGTCGTGAAAAATAATGATCATCTTAACAAATAAATAGGAGCAACTTAAACTTTGATGCTTATTCTTTGTATTTTCTGGTATTGACAGCAATCTAGTTTGAGGTTGCAGGGCTGCAAACCAAAAATCCTTTATAAATTACAACCACGTCTCCTGTTTCCAAAAAACTGTCCCCTGAGTTAGAGTTAATCACGGTGGGGGTGTCCTCTTTCATATCACGGTGAAGGTAAGATCAAGTTTAGATCATTCTATGCTACATAATTATAGATTGCTTGTTTGTACAACAAAAGAGTAATACAAGTTTTTAGATTCTTTTTTGAGTCAAACTAGAATGTGTATTCAATCAATAGAATATAGCAATTACAAAAAGAATACTTAGGCAATTTTCTTTAAAACAGTTTCGGCACTTGAGATTTCAGTGAAACCCAATTCTTCTTCGCTCTTCAAGTATTTGATTTCACCATTGACAACAATGGCAGCGTATCTTTGTAATCTTAAACCAAATCCAACCAGGGATAAGTCAGCAACAAAGTTTTCACCCAATTCCTTGGAGATAGCACCATTTGGATCGGTGGCGAAAACAACGTAGTTTTCTTCATCAGTGTAACCCAAAGCTTTACCCCAAGCAGCCATGACGAATGGATCATTGGCAGACAAGACAACGATCTTCTTGACACCTTTAGATTTGAAATCCTTCAAGTGTTTCAAGTAATCTGGGATGTGTTGTTCAGAACAGGTTGGGGTGAAAGCACCTGGCACGGCAGTGACAACAACAGTGCTGTCTTTGAACAATTGTTTCAAATCCAAGTCAATTGGATTTCCACAAGCAGCAACGGCACTGTTGGCTTTAGTGAATGGAATGTACTTTGGTGTAATATTAGTTGGGAATAAAGTCATTGTAGGGAAATTCTGTCGAGATTAATTCAGCGGCAATTGGTTGTCAAAAATAGAAACAAGTAGAAAAGAAATCTATCCTTTAAATCTGTAGTAAAAAAAAAGGAGAGATCTGGGTCTATTTTTATAATAGTTATGGTAGGTCAAGAGGGGAGAAGGGCTCTCCGGACATTATGAAAATTGTTGGCTGTATACGACCAAGCACGCGGAACAACCAACAAGAACACTATCAAGGGGGATGACACAAAATTGAAGTTTTGCGAAACATCGGAGTTACTCTCTGTAGCAAATTTCCTTCTCATTATTATTTAACTCTGCGGGTACTTACTTCCCCTTGTGAAAGTCATAAACAACCTCCTCCTCACTGCTGTAGCTGTAAAATTGTGATGTATTGATCTATCAAATATGGGGTATACACGTGTTGTTAGTGGGCAATAGCGGTTAACCGATAAAGGAATGTACTTTTGATGTCAACATTTCATTCTGGCAAGAAAAAAAAATACTCTTTATTGTTTCTTTTCAAAAGAGGAGCTTGGTGGTGAAGTGGGGAATTTTCTCTACGTAACTGATTGTCGGCTGTAATCTCTACTACCAATATACTGATAACACGTTCTATTTATTGATTTCTAGATACAGTATATATATATTTTTGGTCTATTTACACAAACTATCTCCCAATAAACTATTCAACTTCAGTTTATCGCTTGCTTCGTGATATAACCACCTAATAACACAAACAATTTTTAGTCTCATGAAATATATATTTTACATAATTCACCTCATGTAATCTTGCATATTAGAATTATACATAAACTCACTTAATGTTTCACCAGTCGACGGATCCGTTGAAGATGGATTAGATGGAATCAGAATATTTGAGCCTCCAACTTCTAACCCATTTTGATTTACAAAATTGTTTCCAATCAGTTGATTCAATAGTAGTTCGAAATTCTCAAAGAAATTATCGTAATTCTCATTGAATGGTAAATCTGGAGCTTCGACTATATTTCCTCCTAGATTCGAAACACGTTGATCTGTCTCTTTCATTTCTTGACTTGGTGCGCCTTTTTTCACAGTAGAATGACTTGGCAGGGCCTGACGCAGGGCTTGTCGTCTGGTACTTACTCTTCTGGGTTTTGTCTTGTTACCTTCCTTATCTAAATTGAACTTGTCCATTAATGCCTGCTGCATTTGTTCTACGATCTTCCCAAATCTTGATGATAACGGGTTCGATTCTTCGTAGAATTTATAAATATTCTTAGCCAAGTTTAAGCACTTCATTAATTTTGAGGAATAATAGACATTCTGAGAAGTGTATCTGTTGTGTTCAAGATACAAGATGGATAATCCAAGAACTAGACAAGCCATTAAAGTGCAATGTGTCGCACCGTGCAGCTCTATTCTAGCAGATTTGAACTTAAGTGTTGATATATACTTCTCAACAAGTTGCACGATCAAGAGAGAGGATTTCACTGTTATGGCGATGAAGTTCTTCATGACAATCTCTTGTTTTGTCTTTGGTTTGTTCAAAATGTTCCTTCTTATCTTCTTGTTGAAAATGAGGTAGGTGAAAAAGGGACGGCCAACTAGCACAATACTGTACAATTGTGCAATATGCATGATTAGCAAAGAAATTTTGTTATCCAAATGATCCCCTGGTTCAGCTACTTCTTCAAGAAATATTTTATCAATTTGTAAATGTTCAGGCAAATTCAACCCCCACAATTTCAATTCAATTGCTAGTTTTTCAGCTTTCAATGGGTTAGAAATACCTTCCAAATAAAAGTTCCGGAGAGCTTTCGTTGCCAATCTAGCAATTTTGCATTCCTGGATCATCGCTTCATATCGTGGATCCCGGATCACAACTCCGTTTTCGTCCTTCACAAAAACTTCTTCACTTTCGTAGTCATCCCAATCATAATCATCAATAAGCAAAGGACGTCCCAATAAAATCGAGGTAATTCTGTCCAAAATATATAATGATCTGAATAACCTTCTTCTGTGAACAGCAAATTCATAATTGGCGAATGACTCATTGATGTAGCGTCTATGTAAGCCAATTGCTTGAGCATTCCTCACAGCCATACTTAACATTAACCAAGCAGTATTTCTATGTTGCTTCACTTGGTAGTAGCAGTATCCCAATAAGAAACCTTCAACTATCCATAACATTCCTGAGTTCATATATGTTCTGGTTAAGTAATGACCATACTCGAAATAGTCAGATGATCGCATATTTGGATATGGTGCCCTTTTCAAAATTGGGTCCTCGGCAATCTCAGCAAAAAGTAACCCGTTTCCAACAACCAAATTAAATATTGCAATTTCACCAGGTGAGCATTTGTCAAAGTTTTGATATATTGCATCAATAGTGTGACTTTTAAAATGTACAATATCAATGAAATAACTGGCTTGAAGTAGGTTCTTGCAGAACAACTCGCATAGATCTTCAAAAAATTCACGATCTGGTAACGGTACTTGGACCACCTGAACATATTCTTCGGGATCTACAATCACATCTATCGATTCCCTTTCGGATGAAAATGAAGTGGGACCAATACGATCACGGAAGATATTTTGACACTCGATCAAAAACGACAATGGTGAACTTTCACCAACATATCTCACGTTTCCTCGTGCGTCATATAACACCTTCTGAGGAACAACACCATCGTTGATAACTTTAGATTTTCCATTCAGAGATGGCAGCAGCAGCTTCTTTTGCTGTTGTTGAGACTGTTGTGACGGTTGTGATGGTTGCGGGGATGCACTTGGTGATTTGGTTTCAGTGGGTGAGGTTGCTTGATCTTCACTTGCATTCATCCCCACTTTGTGTAACGGGAATCTTGTAATTGCTTGAAAATGCAAGGGGATCTTGGACTTTTTGCTTAATAATTTCAAATCATCAACATCAATCTCGTCGGTATCTTTTGATGGCTTGTTACTGACGGGGATTATTTGTTTTTCTTCTTCATCTTCTGGATCTTTACTTTCTGCCTTGGTTTTTCTTTTCTTATTTGTCCGACGTAACGTTCGTCTATCCACAATACTGAACTTGCAGTCAACTCCTTTTCTAGTACATAACTCACACGGGGGGACCCCAGTGCATTTATATTTTCTCTGCTTACAATAATCACAAGCTCGAGTGACTTTGGTACGTTTGTCAAAATCAATTTCCATATTTGTTTGCAATTGAATGGACCCCAAAAAAAAATTAGATACAGCTGTACTGACAATAAAAAGAAAGAAAAAAACAGGGCGTTATGAGAACGAGGAAATTTTTCAGGTTTCTGACTGAGGGAGTCTTCTTAAATACAAAATTAAACTGAACAGGAGGTGTGGCAAAGTCAGGTATATAGGGTAAATAGAATTAAAGTTGTCTTTGACTTTATTGTAGGGAATTTTTTTTTAAAAAAAAACCAGACAAATGGAAAACCCCAACACCTTAACACTAAAGAAAATCCTAAGAAAAAAACAATACCAGGATATCAAAATGCAACCAATAGAAAAAAGTATGCATACACAAACGGATCTGAGGCTAGTAATGGCCCTTGTCTATCTTTAAGTCAAATGAATGAAACCTATTTTGACGGGGTTCCCTTTCCAATGTTACCTATCTCTCCTTTTTTATTATTTTTACTATTATTTTAAGGTTGGAAATATATGTATATACATATGTATATGGTGGTGAATTATGAGGAGAAGGAGTAAAAAAAAAGTGCCATTGTTACTTATGGTTTGGCCCATGTAAGGCAAAACAAAAAAAAAATAAATAAATAAAACTAAAACAATTTAACCTGCGGGCCGCTATCCGAATTGGGGGTATATCTATACAGTTACAAGAGAACTCGTGGATGTGGTAACTCATGGTGGTATCAGTATTAGTGTATTATTTCGCTCAACTACGTTCTTATCGTTGAAAATGCTACTTGCGCTGTTATTGGTGATACTTGGAGCAATGTCACCAACAAAACAAAATTGACAAGTATACATTGACTCCTTTGGAGATCCCTATAATCAAGGGAAATCCACGGAATTAATATAATAATTGAGAAGCAAGTTTGCGGGAATCCGCTGCAGAACCACATCATGACATATGTAGTACAATAAATATTAGCTTATAGTTTAATTCGATCCCCACCCCTCCTATTCACTACGGTAATCACTTCAAACGCAAATTACAAATAAACTCTCTCTCCTGTCATATCCTGCGGAGATTAGAGATATCACAACGACAGGCATTCTTCTATACAACTGTGGTGTTACATCTGTAGCATTTTACCTGTCAATATTACTATCGAAAAAGAAAATATATATTTCACAAAAAATGAAGGCCGCACGGACTTTCCTGTTTAGGAAGTTCAAGTTTGAGCAAGTTCTCTTTTACGTGTGCGTAGGTTGGTTCAAGCTATTTTCTTTTTTTTCCGCTTGCTTATGGTTTAAATTGAAAAATTTTTGATTTGTCAAAGTTTATCAACCTTGATAACCACCATTTAGGGCTTATAGTTCATTGAACAGTGATAAGGACAATAACATACAACAAGCAATGGCTTTCTGGAATTCATCATCATCATCATCATCATCATCATCTGCTTCATCAAGCAGTGCTGAGTCATCTCCTGCATCTTCAAAGTCTCAACAAATCAAAGCTGAACTTCAAAGTCAAATCAGTCAAGAACTTGCTGCTGCCAATGCCACTGAATTGGTTAGAACCATAACAGAAAACTGTTTTGAAAAATGTATAATAATTCCAAAAGATACCTTGTCCCCGCAAGAACTAACCTGCATTGCTCAATGTAGAGAGAAATACATGAGATCTTGGAATGTTATCTCGAAAGCTTACGTTGGCAGAATCCAAGAAGAGCAAAACCATTAGAATAAACAAAGCAATAGCTATTTCTTGTCCATTCACGTTCGTATTTGCATTCTCAGCATTAGTCTGGTATTTACTTACGAGGTACAGGCTGCTTTTATTAGCTCATTTCCAGTAGGATCATACGATACTTTTCTTCATTATCTTGTATAGTTGTTTGTATTCTATTCTTATCTCCATTGTAAATACACATATTCACGAGTTTCACATATATATGTCAGGATTATATAACCATTGTTATAGTTAGTGTGTTCTGCCATACTTGTCTTGGGTAGTGTATACGAGTCCAAGGCTCTATTTTTTTTTTGTAGGTTTTGTCTTGTGGTATGAACAACCAGAGACAGAGGGCGAAAATTGTTAGTGGCGACTTGCGTACTAACAAGAACTATATACTGAAATCCATAATTCATCGACACCAATGGCATCCACACAAACAACAGTAGCATCAGAATATTCTGCAGAAATTCAATCTGTACCAATTGAACATAGATTTAATCCATACTCCGATAATGGAGGTACAGTGTTGGGAATTGCTGGTGAAGATTTTGCAGTTTTAGCAGGTGACACCAGACAAGTTACTGGATATTCTATACAATCAAGATACGAACCAAAAGTCCACGACGTTGGAGATGACATTTTAATGACCGCTAATGGTTTTGCGGCCGATGGTGTTGCATTGATAGATCGTTTCAAGCAGCTGTTAATTTGGTACAAATTTGATAATGGGGGTAAAAAATTGACCATCAAGAGTGCAGCCAGGTATATTCAACATTTGTTATATGGTAAGAGATTTTTCCCATTCTACGTGAGTACCTTGATTGCAGGTTTGGATGAAGAAGGTAAAGGTGCTGTGTATTCCTACGATCCTGTGGGATCTTACGAAAGAGAACAATGTAGAGCTGGAGGTGCCGCTGCCAGTTTGATTATGCCATTCTTGGACAACCAAGTGAATTTCAAGAACCAGTATGTCCCAGGAACTGATGGAAAGGAAAAGAAACCTTTGAAATATTTGACATTAGAAGAAGTCATCCAATTGGTGAGGGATGCATTCACATCGGCAGGTGAAAGACATATCTATGTTGGTGATGGTTTGGAAATTAAAATAGTAACAAAAGATGGTATCAGAACAGAATATTACCCATTGAAGAGGGATTAGTATACAAGATCGTATATAATAGTAGATACAAAAGGAAAATACAAGTTATAAAGAAAGATATGTATATATATGTAAAAAGAAAAAAAAAAACAAAATAGGGGATGTAAGGATCCCGTTTGTTTCTATTGATCTTATACCGGTAACTCAAACTTTTTACCTTTCATGACTTTGGTGTAATAAATATAAAAGAAATCCGAATAAATGGCAGTTTGTAATAATCCGGATAAGACAGATACGAAATCGAAATGACCTTCAGCAAAGTATCTATAAATCCAGTTTGGAATGTATAATGCACGGTATATTCCGAGAGCAAAAATGTAATGAGTGGTGATATTCTCAGCTTCCCCGGTTTTTTGCAAAATGAACAATTGGGGGATAATAGCTACGGCCTCTAACCATAATGAGAATGACCAGATAACTTCACCGGCGGTGTATTTATGGGTGAAGATCACACTTGCCAAGGCGGCACCACCAACTAAGAATCTGACTGGGAAAGTATCAATGTTTTCTTGAATTGGTTTCTTGTACTTATAAAGCATGACATATATGGTATATACCGAGGATGCAATGAAGACTATCTTTAATAAGGTGTTGTAGACAGAATAGAACTTGGTGAATAAATTGAGGTATCGTGTCAAGAAGACAACCACGTATAAGGCTTGGGTCTTTAACGACAAACCATTGGTGGATCTGTTTTGTTCAATTGCATATAATAATATAAATATACTAGCTAAATGGGAAAGATCCCCAAAGAATCTGAAAATATTCATGGTGTCTTGATAGGTATCTGCAAGTAATGTGCTGTTGATAAGTAGAAAAATATACTGTCGTTGATTCTTTGGAAAAAAAAAAAATTTGATTCTCACAATCTGTGTGTGGATGTGTAGGTGTTTTGTTCCTGTTTTTGTTCTACAAAACAACCACGTCAGACAAAAATAGTTAGAGCGAAAGTGGGAGAGGCAGCACAGCAAAAAAAAATTGATATGTCGTGCAAGTATCTCAATGTATTGTTCTGTTATTCTATTTACAACTCAATATGTTCAAATATTTCATCCTCTTCTTCTTCTTCTTCGTCCTCATAATGATTTCCCTGGGAAGATGAATTTTGTTTATTGGTATCTATCGATTCAATATCTTTCCATGGTCCAGTTGAATCCTTGGCAATGTTCTCTATAAATTCTCGGATTTTTGCAACCTCCAATTCATTCTTGCTAGTGGAGTAAGATTTAATTCTTTCATCTTTAATGTACACCACGGTTGGGAAGTGACTAATACCATATTTAGATAATACCTCGTAATCGGAAAGTTCTTCAACATCCACCACCACAATACCAACACTGTCATAATCCAACGCGAACTGATGAATAAAATGAGCAGGATATTTGTAATCTTCCCATCCTGGTAAATAACCAGCAATGAAGAAAACCACTCTTTCGATTGTGTCATCTTTCAACTCATTTACGTGAGACACATACTCCACTTTTGTTTGGAAATTATCATAATTCGGATGAATATTGACGGCATGGTCAAGAAACCCGAGCAAAGTTTGTAAATCTCTATTCTCTTCATAATCCGTAATCATTTTGGTTTTATAGTCTAATAACTTCAAAGTGGGATACTTGGCAACCTTAAAAAGTTGACTTAGTCTTGGGTTGGATCTAGCATTGGTTTTTAAGATTTGGAACTTTGACCGATCCTTATTGTTGTTGAAGAGTACGCTTAAATTTTCGAAAGTTGGATCGAATTTTCGGCAGTATTTGCATGAATCAGAATAAAAGTATATAAACGAATGTTCGGACTGTTCCAATGTAGCTTGTATTAAGTTATCGTCAAACTCAATGATGCTTTTCGAGATGGGATTAGACACTTTGCTTGCAGTGGTAAAGTTTATGGAGTACACAACAAAACACAAGAGCCATGATGTTATTGATGAGGTGACAAACTTCATTTCTATCTAACATAAACTTCCGATGTATGAATATCGATGACCTTTACGGTTTTGTGGGTGAAAGTTTGTCGTTACTGAAGTATCATCATTCTCTTAGTAATGTGTGAAGATGGCTGGTTCGAACAAACAGGAAGAGGAAGAAAAAAAACACCAAATCACTACTGTCCGGCTCGGAATCGCCAATTTTCCGCGTCATCAGAGCCGCACTGTTTCCCCATTTGGAATTGTCAACCAGTACTTCTTGGTTTCTTTTTTTTTTTCTTTTTCGTTTCGCAACTCACTTATTAGATCCAACCAGCCTTGTAGAATGAAATTAGTGTTAAATACGCTGCAGAGCGTGTTTTGACTGACGTGTGGAATATAAAATTAAGTTTTTGTTAAGCAGCCCTGTTGAACGACTTGCTTGTTGCAGTCGCGTCAACCAGCGACCGATTTTGATTTGATGAAGCAATGTACATCTCCCCTCCTCTAATCGTAAATCAACTTGATCTATAAAATAACATGATTATTCCGAAATTCATTCTATTTTTTTTAAAAAAGTTGTATCATTTTCCTTAATATCTCAATTATTCCTTTAAATCTTCCTAAATACATTACAGTCCTTCGTTAAATACATTATGATAATGAAATCAATTTTGCCATTTTCAGTGTTAATGGCTGCTGCCATAGCTACTTCCAGTGTTGAAACTATAAGGTCAACTACCATATCTTCACTTTCCGACTGTTCATCCTCTTCCGCATATTCAACCTACCTCCCCGTGGTTCCTTCTATTTCTGCTCCATATTATCAAAACAGCAGTATTCCAATATCTTCTCAAGCTGCTGCTGCTGTTGCTCCTTCTTCCTCAAGCGAATCACAAGAAATAGTATATGAATACGAAACTGAATACAATACTGATTACTCAGAAGTTACTAGAACTGTTTGTGATTCGGACAACCACTGTCATGTCACTACAGACTTGGAAAGCTTAACCACTTATACTACAACTGTAAATGGTGTTTTGACTGTGATAACTACTGCAGTTCCTGTCAGTTCAACCTCAGCAAATGATGGTGCTTCACTTGCTGCTCTTGGTATTTCTGGTTTTAATGTTGCATCAAGTGTTGCTGAATCATCTGCCCCTGTTGAATCTGAATCATCTACTGCTATCGAATCTGAATCTTCTCAAGAAGTTCAATACGAATACGAAACTGAATATAATACCAATTACGCAGAAGTCACCAGAACTGTCTGTGACTCCGAAAACAACTGTCATGTCACCACTGATTTGGAAAGCTTGACTACCTACACTACCACTGTTGATGGTGTCTTGACAGTTATCACTACTGCTGTTCCGGTATCTGCTACTCCAAGCTCTGCTTCCGTGTCTGTTACTGCTGCTGGTCAATCTGTTGAAACTGATATTGAAACCACTCTTATCACTGTCACTTCTTGTTCTGACAATAGATGTTTCCAAACTGTTTACACTACTGGTGTTTCAGTTGTCACAGCAGATGAAACCACTTACACCACTTATGTTCCAATTGTCACTGTCACTAATAAGAAGTCATCCACTGAATCAACTACTACATCATCTTCTTCTTCTTCAACTTCAACTTCAACTTCAACCACTCCAAACACCAACACTCTTGCTGCTGGCTCGACAAAGGTTAATGCTCAAAGTCAAATTTCCGTCGTCGAAACTGTTACTGAAGGAACTACTAAAGCTATTACCAATACTGCCAACACCGAAAAGACAACTCAAATTGAATCTTCTTCAACTGAACAAACCGTTACTAAATATGGTGTTACTGTTGTTACTGTTACCTCATGTTCAAATAACAAATGTCATGAAGTTGAACAAACAACTGGTGTTGCTGTCTACACAAGTGAGGAAACTGTTTACACTACTTATTGTCCATTGTCTTCAACCTCTGATGTTGCTTCTTCTTCTACTACTCCTGCTACTACTTCTACCGGTAGTACTACTATTTCATCTAGCTCATCATCATCCACTACAAGTAAAGAACAAACTGTTGAAACAAAAACTCCTACTCCAGAATCCATTCAAGGTGTCGAATCTGCAGTCCAACAATCTTCAGTTCAATCATTCAGTTCTTCTTCTTCTTCTTCTTCAACTACCAGTACTTCTACTACTGTTTCCACTTCTACAAAGCCAGCAACTGTTAATGTTATTACTGATAACATTGTCACTGAAACTCCAATTGTTGAACAAATCAGTAGTGTTTCAAGTGTTGCTGCCGTTGCTTCTGGTTCCAGCATAACTATAAGCACCTATGAAGGTGTTGCTGCCGCATTAACTTCAAGCAGTGTGGTTGGTTTCATTGTTTCTTTGGTATTCTTTATGATATAATAATGAAGCATTGTTCCAGTTTTTCCCCAATATCAATTTAATTTATTTTTCGGTACATATATATATAAAATGTTAATATAGAATTTTTAATACAGGTAATTTTTTTTTTTCGTCTTCTACCTGTTCGAGCTTTTGAGTGGCGGATACAGAGCAGTTCAGATAGCACTTTATTTCACTAATAACTCCTCACACATAAAAAATAGGATTTGACATCGCTAATAAATGTTACTCACTTTTATCATACCTATCCAATGATACCATTTAATATAAGTGTTTATGGAAAATTTTTGTACCCAAATTTTCGGGTGGATAATTTTCCACCCAATTTTAAATTCAAACGAAAATTCCCCCGAACGAGGTTAAGGTTGTGGTTGTCAACCATATAGACAAACATAACTCTTTCCAGAAAAATAAATTAACTAATGCAATACATGATATCGATCTAATTTTATTCGATAATTTCAATTACACTATAGACATACCACCTTTTCTAATAAAAAAAAATTAGTTATAACATTAATTTATACATAATCTACAAAACATCTAACGTATGTTCAAATTCAATGATATCTTTCCAAATATCTTGAAGAGCAGCTTTACCACTTACTTTATTAGCAAAATTATTCTTCCTATCGTTGTTCAATTTAGTGAATACTCTGATCAAATCATAATCCAAAATAGGTTTGACATTGGTATCGTTATCTTTTAATTCAAGGTTTCCTACTCTGTTCAATCTTGGATTTAACCCACAGTAATGGTACTCTTTATCTGTCAACTGCTGTTGTAAAATATACATCCTTCTATAAGTTGCTTCACTGACTGGGAAGACGTTAAAGAAAGAACCATCTTGTGTGGATCCAATTGTTTGGAAATTATTATCGTCTGATGGTAATGATCTCAAACAGGAAACTGGTGAACTGACTTCAAAGGAAGCCTTGGTTAATAATTTGGTACCATTGATTGATTGTGGATCATCTGGGTCATAATTCAATAAATGAAGTACATTATTATTATCCGCTACCAAGACAAATATTTCGTCATCTTTCACAATAAAATCAGCACATTCAACGGATAAATGTTGGGTATCTTTTCCTAACATGATCATTCTGAATGGTTCGGCATCAAATCCAATTAACCAACATCCTTTCAAAGGATCTCCCAAGATCAACAAATTTCCAAAACTTTTAGATTCCGAAACGTAAACTGGGGTATCCAAAAATGCCACTGGAACAGCACCGTCATCTTGTAAATCCCTAACAATTACTTTTTGACCTTGTGAAACTAAGAATCTTCCACTTAATTCACACACACTGGTAACTGCACCTTTAATGTTTTCTTGGAATGTTTCTTTGAATTTGTGGTTTGTTTCTGGCTTACCTGGTTCAGGAATAATATCGATAATTTCATAGATTTTAATTGCACCATTGGCAGCAAGATCTTCCATTCTGTATTTACCAGTTCCCACAACAATATATTCACGTTTGCTTTTGAATTTCTTGATCAATGAACTGGATCCAATATCCAAAACCATCGACTTCAACGACATACCCACTTCATTATCCGCAAGCTCAATCGTATCAATTACTGTCCAATTATAAGGCGATATTAACTTAATAGATCCTTTGAATGAAGTAGCAGGCAGCTTGTCTGGCATCACGCCCACAACTAATTTTCCTTCTTCATCAACACAATCATATGGAATTTCTTTAAAAGTTGAAACAACAACACAATCAGAATTTTCATGATAGGCTATAGCTTTTACTGATTCACCTATTGGGATATGTTTCATAGGCAAGTTGAATTCGTAATTATAGTCGAGTGGCAATTCACAAATTCTAGCATTCTGCTCGTTATCCAAGAAAATCAACCCATTTTTAATTTTTGAATCTGAAAATGCCGAAATGGAGACAGCAGGAATTTTAGTAAATTGAAAGATTCGAGGTATTGCATGAATGGTCTTCAAAATCAAGTACGGTATAACCCCAGTAAGGAAAATACATGTAAATCCGTTTAAATTTGGAAAATATACCAATCTTCTTTCAACAGAAGTACCATATGGGAAGGCATTTTCTGGAGCACCTGTAATTGTCAAATCTTTTTCTTTGCTAAACAAATAATTCTCACCATCATAGAAAAGCTTGTACATGTAAACTTCACCTCCAATGGTCAAAATTGTCAAATACTCATCTTTGTCAAATTTATCACCTAATTCGTTCAACATGATTTGTTTGATGAATGGATCAACAGTTTGTTGGTTAGGATCAAAGAATCCTAATGCAAGATTATCAGTGAATTTCCCAACATCATTCAATTGGAAACATTTCTCACCATGAAACCTATTAAACGCCACAATACGATTATCACCAGTGACTAATATAAATGTTTTCAGCTTGGTTGTCTTTGGTGGTTCCACATTCGGTGTTTTTGCAGCAACACCATTGACGGAGCTGTATTTTCTCTTCTTGAGCAACAGACTGACATCTTTCAGAACTATCGATAATAAATGGGAATTGGTGATATACCCAGTTGTTATAATTGTGTCGTTCAACAATTTAGGGATCTCGACTTTATCGTATGATTCATTGTATGTGTTAATTGCAAATATCATAACATCACCACTTGCTAAGAATATCATTAAAAATTCATCTCGCAAAATACTGCTCAAGATTTCATCATCTTTAATTTCTTCATTCAAATTAAATCTCTGTTTGAATTTATTATCGTAAAGAACAATTTGGTTGGGGGTAATTTGGAGAATGAATTTCCCATTATTCAATTCGTGCATGTTAATGGTTAATTCATCATTAATAAAGTCTTTGGATTTCATTCGTTTATAGGATTTTTCAATCTGAAAGATTTCACTTTTGTAATTGGCATCATCTGAAGTGATCAAATATTTTTGATTCAAATTCCACATTCTGTTAACTTGGGAGAATGTCAATGATGATGAGATCTGAGGTTGAATGGTTGGTGTTATTATGTTCAACTTTGTAGATGAATGGGTACCAGAATTCGAAATTATGGAAACTTCATTATAATTAGGATTTGGTAAATTACATTTGAACTGTTCACGAGAACATACTCCCAAGGTAAAACTACTTGACGGACCATTGTTGATCAATTCATCATGCCAAACAAATTCAATGTGGGTTTTGCTTAAATTCTTCTGTTCCTCTTCTTGTTCTTCTTCTTTATATAAATCATCTTCATCGTCATCATCGTCATCATCACCTTTGTTGTCTTCCTCTTCTTCTGATTCTTCCTCCTCGACAATAACATTTTCGTTTTCCAGTAACGAATCACGATATTTAACCTGTACTAATGGACTGTTGCCATTGGAATTGGCAAAGAATAACAAATTCTTATCTAATACTGCAACCTCCCCTGGATATGTTAATTTAACTTTTTCGTACAATTTTTCTTCAACAACATCAATATGAACTCTTTTAATGGATTTCCCATCCAATTCAAAATTGATGTAATAAAACTCCCCACTCTTTGTGATTAATAACACACGATGATCATCCGGAATAGGAACAACAGAAGAATCTTCTAATTTCAAATCTAAATCTGATTGATCTTGGAAACTTTTGGTAGACGCAGTTGTCAACCCAACAAACTTGTTCACCGCAATACGTTTCATCACTCCACCATTGTCAACATGTATCAATTCATTGCAACCAACCAATAAAACCCCATTCAAGGGGTTAGGTAAAGGTATTATTCTATCTAACTCGTAAGGCAAATTATCAATTTTGAAAACAGAAATTGTGGATTTCAGGTTTAAATCTAAGGTTAAGACTTGAAATTGTATATTATCTTTAGATTTAATTAGATTACCAGCCCATACTTCAGATTTCAGAGATAACACAGCAATTGTAGGTTCTCTATAGTTATGTAAAAATTGCATATCGATGACATTTCCAATGGAAGAATCCAAAGTTGTGGCATCTATAATGAAACTTGAATCATAGAATAGCCTTTGTTCAAAATTATTCCCATTTGTTTCTTTTTCTTTTTCATCGGCCTCTTTCATTTCTGCATCTTTATTGTCATCTTTTTTTGAGTTTTTCTCTTGTTTATCGTCTCCATCCATGTCGTCGTCCTCATCATCATCATCATCATCATCGTCGTCGTCGTCGTCTTCCTCAATTGTCTCAAAGGGTAAAAAACAAAGAATATTCTTGAACCTTAAACAACTTACTGAGTTGTATGTTGGTTCCAATAACAATTCCGAAACGGACAATTTTTCATATGTTGAATTCTGGATACAATTTTCATAGTAATGTAAAGAAACGGTTGCAATCGTGTTGTGATGATGATCCCATTTGATTATTGAAAATTTGGCGTATTTGGTGGATACAATCAAGTAATGTAAATTTGGATTATCGGTTGTCTTGATTGGCTTTATATCCGTTATCAAACCTTGTAATTTAAATTGGTTTATTATTTTTAATCTATAGTGAGGTTTATGAACTGTTGATTGTTTAGTTGTAATGATTTCAAATATCTGGAGTAATGAACCTTTGCCAACAATTAAATTCTTCTGAGTTGGCGTTATAAAATTACAACCAACACAGTTATTGACTCTCGATGGGTCTATGAATTCATGATATGCATCCATGGTCAGGGGGTAGTAGTATCTGATAGCCTTCCCTGTGTTTTGGACTACTCAACTTTATTCGCTTCTTTTTTTTTCGCTTTATTTTTTACTTGTTTTGTTTCCCAGCAAAATTTTTCAGGTTAAAAAAAAAAAAAAAGAGTGGGCACCAAAGTAACAAATCCAAACAAAAAAAAGCTATACAACAACATTAAGGGAACACTGAGCCTAGGGCAAAATCTCCCTCCACATAAAACTAGCAACAACACCAAGATCCTATTATCAATGGCGAGTTCCAAACCGATTAAAAAGTCTGTTTCCTTCCAGCAAGACGTTTCCAAATCGTCTTCAGGTGTTCAATCCGAAGCCCAATCCAAACAATCTTCCAAATCAACAACCAGTGTCGTTCCCCAACTTAAGAATGGATTACTTGTTGTTCCTATTCATAATTTATTGATTCTTCTAGGAATGTTTCATATGGGGTTAACTTCTGATGTTGAAGGGGTTATGTTGAGAGGATTTTTGACAAGTATCCCAATACAAATCGTCTACAATTATATTGTGTATTCCAGTTTAAGTAAGAAATCAAAAAGTGTGAATGTCCCATTATTGATTGGGTCTAGTATTTTTGTTAGTATTATATTGGCAATTCCATTGTTTATTGCTGTTGTGTTGATGGGTGCTCCAGTTTACAGATACTCCTTGAAAACATTATATTTATCATTGCATTTGTCATTGTCTATATTCAGTCCGTTAATTGTATTATACAACTTGGATTTTAACCAATTTAAGAAATTGTTTACTGATGATAGTTTGTATAGCACAATTTTCCATCATACAATCTTATCACTGGTTCTTTTGACATTGGGTGGATGCTGGTTAGGAGTTATCCCAATACCATTGGACTGGGATAGACCTTGGCAACAATGGCCAATCACTTTGTTGGTTGGTGCTTATCTGGGAGGTATCCTCGGTGGTCTTTTATCAGTTTTTGTGAACAAGTTGTAGGATCTACAAAGGAATTGAAGAAACCGTTGCAAGTTCTAATACATATTTTGTGTATCTTTTGAAAAGGGTTTCACTTTTTTCTTTTTTTCTTTTTTTTTAATTGTAAAATGTAAAACAGCATTCGTCATATTAAATGCATACATAATAATAAGTCATCTCTTACATTTTTGTTGGTTGAAAAAGTCCGGTCGTCGTTCTTGTATTGTGTCATAATTCCACCAAGGTAATTTGTCAGCTCTAGATTTGAAGCAGAGAAGACAGGGAAGAATGCTTATGAATTGTGTAAGTTGTACATCAGTTGACTCAGTGATGGAATGGAAGCGTGGACCGCAATTTTGTGTTCAAATATGAACGAAAAACCAACAATTTCATTCATCATCACTTACCCCTACCCCTCAAGGTATAAATTGGAAAGTTTGCCCTCATCATTTATAGAATTGATTAAAATTGTTATTCTCTTTTTGTTTCGTTATCTTTTATTATATATTCTTCAATTGTAATTAAAAACAAATTAAAAATGGCTCAATTCCCAACTAACATCAACCCAAAATACATTCCATTCACTAAAGCCAACAGTTCCATTGCTGCTTGTGGTGCTCCAGCTGATTTGGAATTGAAAGAATTACTTGCCAACAATACCGTTATTTTCACCGGTGTGCCAGGTGCTTTCACCCCAACCTGTTCTGAACAACACATCCCAGATTACTTGAAACATTTGCAAGAATTCAAATCTAAAGGTGTCAAGAAGATCGTTGTCTTGTCTGCCAATGATCCATTCGTCATGGCTGCTTGGGGTAAAGCTTTGGGTTACACTGATGAAGAAAACTACGTTGTTTTCGCCACCGATCCAAATGGTGCTATCTCCAAGGAATTGGGTGAAAACTTTGTTACTGACTTGTCTGCTGTTGGTTTCGGTTTAAGATTACAAAGATACGCTGCTGTTGTTGTTAACGGTGAAATCAAATACTTGAAGAGCGAAGAAGAATTGGGTTTCACTGAAATCTCCAGTGCTGAAACTGTTTTAAAAGCAATTGCTTAAGGTTATAGATAACCTTCTAATGTATATATTTTAATTTATATTGATTTTGAAATTTATTCTTTGTAGATGCGTGTTTGTTGTCCATCTGAAACATGGCGATGGTTACTACTATGTCTCGCAAACCATTCTTCTTGAGATTATTATTTAAAGTAATCACAGTTTATCGAACTATATATTGTTTACTCACTCAATTCGTTTGCTAGTTTATCGAATTTTAGAAAATTCGCCATCAGAGTAATGGCAGCCCATCTTGGGTTCGATGTCATTTCTTATAATGTGGTACAAAATCGAAGACTTTAATTATCTTCGTTTTTTAGGTCGCGCGTTTCCAAAAGAATTTTCTTTTTTTTTTTTTTTGCTGGTTGTTGTTTTGGAGAAATCTGTTTCTTGTTGCCAGAATTCAAAGTAATACCCAGTAAGAAACGGCATCAACAACAGCAATAACTATATGATGAGTGGGTTTTCACAAGTGCCTCGATTTAGAGGAGACACCGATGAAGATATCTCAATTCATTTGAATCATACAGTTGGAAAAGCAAAACCACTTCGAAATAGGTCATCAAATCCCAAAACAACTTTAAACTATCCTATACTTCATAGCGCCAATGCTTCGGTGGACGATCGTATTTCAAGTATATTACACGAAGAAGATGAAGATGAACAGGAAGAAGGTGGGGATGATATTGATGAGGCTTATACCAATGAGACATACATGAAATTTTTGAAAGGTGAATATGGTGATGATGGACTTTATGATGATAATGATTATGAATATGATGATGGAAGTGATAGCGATACTTACAGAGAGGATGGAGGAATATTAGAAGGCTTTAGTGAAGGTTTTACCTCTGGAGACTTAGACCTTGATGAACCTGAAGATCTTGATTATATTCCTGTACTTGATCGATATGACTCACAAAAAAAACCCAACGGTTCATTTAATAATAAAGAACATGGATTCCATGATGAGAGTATATTTAATCAGACCCAATATCATGATGTTGGAGAAAATATTGATAGTGCGGGGGAGTTGGAATATTCTTCCGGAAGAAATACACCGGCTGTATTTGATAATATCAAACAAGTGAAATCACAGATCGATAGGAGGGAAAAGATTGAGGAACATAATAGGACATCACAAAGTTGGAAGCTCTATATATTGATTTCCTTGGGGTCTTTTTTGGTTACAATAATTGCATATTTGCTAGTTAATTCGAACAAGATTAGCCTACCTGATATTAATTTCCTGGAATCAATTAGAATGGCCAAATTAGATGGGAGACTACATCGATTGGAACAAGATTTGAAGAAATCCCAGGATTCCCAACAAGATGTTTTATTGCAAGTTCAATATCAAGTAAATCAATTGAATGAAATAATTTCGAAAAAACTAGAAAAAGACAAATCAAATAATGAAATAATTCAATTGAAAAACGACAAGATCCAAATCACCCCTGAGTTTCATCAATTTTTGTACAACTTTATTGACAATTATCAAAATTCGTACATTGATGAAAAAATTGAGAGTTTTGAAAACCTCAATGACATAAAGGAATTGAAAGAGTATGTGAATAAAATGATTAAAAATTCTGTTGAGTCAATTAAACAAGAAGTCAAATTGGATTATGATAATTTACTAGATAATTTAACCATTGTGAACAATACCATCATTGAACCAAACAGCAATAAATTGTGGATTGATTCTGTGTTAAATTTGATTTCCAGAGGTTCCACATTAGTCAATTATGCTGATTATTCTTCTGGTGCAAGGATTTTAGGGTTCCTAACTTCACCTAAAGAGGGATTGGCGGCATCTAATTACAATGTCATGCAGAAAATGATTTATGGATGGTGGATATATAATAATAATTACGATAGTAATGACAAGTATAATGCCAATCATGTTATATTAGATGATGATATTCCTTGGATAGGAGGACAAGAGATTGGTGTACGATTGAGTAGCGGGATAATTCCCACGGATATCATAATTGAATGTGAATTTAAACGGGAACAGTTTGTTGCTATTGGATTCAAACCAAGTACAAGAACTGGTTATGATAAACTAAACTATGGGAAAGTTGATTGTAGTGATAACAAATATATTTCCAAATTTAAGATGATAAAGAAAGTCAAAATTAAACCGGGAATTAATCATATTAGATTACCAATTAGATTTATCAATCAAAAAATTTCTGGTAGAGATATTTATTTCAAATTTGAAAAGAATTTAGATATCAATAGTATTAAAGTCTATGGTATAAGTGAGGTTAATGCAATTAAGTATCAAGATAAGTTGAGTTTGTTGGTAGAAAAGTTCAATGAGGCTATAATAGATGAAGAACAAGATAAGCCTGGTGAGAACATCATCATCAACCACAGCAAACAACAACAACAAGAACAACAACAACCAAGAAGCCACCACAATCAAATTACCCAAATTGATTTAAATGAAGATATTTATCTTTGAGTATTACTATTTACTGTGTGTAAATGCAAAATGTATCTTTTGCAATTGCAATTTACCTAAATGGGTTAATTAGTCACAGCCCGCGATGATAAACGTAATCGCACTTAACTTGCAAAAAAAAATAAACCAAAAAAAAAAAAATTTTTTTGAAACAATAGTATGTACTGTAATCTATTGTATTGTATTGTAATGTATTATATATTTATGTAACAATTAATAATAATAAGAATAGGAATAAGATTAAGAATAACTAAAACAACCAATTTTTAATCTCATCCGGATTATTGTTACTAAAAATAGCCTATTCTTATCTTTTTCTTCTTCTTCGTCTTCGTTGGCTTGCACTCACTCACTTGATGATTTGCTCATTTCACTTCCATTTCATCCTGAAATTTTCTGGCTCTCAACAAAAGCAACCACTTTGAAAAACTACAAAATTGAAATAAAATAATGTGAATTACAAGTACTTAAATATAATATTAATATAGGAGACGAGATGAAATATAATAAAAATAAAATAAAATTTAGACTACAGTTAAAGGGTGTAAGTAATTATTTTAGAAAAAAAAAAGCCTTCTTAGAATTCAATCTATAGATATACATGAATATATGAACATATGCAAGGCTTGATTATAGTCTTTCTCTCTTCTCTCTCTTTCTGTCAATCAAAAGAAACATAAAAAATAACAAGATAACAAAGTTTAAGGTTTAGCCATGAAACCTTTTTTTTTTTTGGTAATTCTTATTATTCTTATTATTGCTCCTCCTTACTATACTGTAATTAATTAATTAATTAAACAAGGTTATTATAGATTGTATCAATGTACACGCTTTTGCTGCCGTTTTATTTTCTTTTTTGTTCTTCCTTTTGTTCTTTTTTTTCTCGTCAGGGGTGGGGCAGGGACGGGACGGGAGAGAGAGAGAGAGACAAATTAAAGGGAACAGAAAAATTTGCAACTTCTTCGCTAAGAGAAAATTAAAGTCAACCATTATTATCGTTGAGTCATTATATCGACAACAACAAACAAACAATAAGAAAGAGAAAGTTTCTTTACGGTAGGTCAATTATAATTAAGATCCTATTAATCGATCGATCGATCTAAAATTGAATATATGATGTATACATTAGGCGAAAAAGAAAACCATAAATTTAATTAAAGATTATACAACAATTCGAAAAATAGAAAATTATAAAATTGTATAAAAACCAATAATATATATATATAATATAATACACTCAGTGTGTTCTCAAAATATAAATGAGAAAGAAATAATATAAACCGAACCGAAACAAATATTAAAAGAAAATCAAAACTTTTTTTTCTATTTTCTGATAATCAACCGAAAATAAAATAAAAAAAAACAAAGTCAATCAAAAATCAAGGTCCAAATATATTGTCCAACAATTTGTGTATATATTATTAATTCAATAAAAGTAGCATTCTTATTGAAACAATATACACAGAACAAATTTTAAACCCGAAAATTGATCTTTTTGTAGAAACTAGAAAGAAAATATAATTCAAAATGTCTTTTTTTAGATTATTAACAATGGGTTAACTTACAAGAAAGCACCCAAAGCCAATAAACCAGCAGCAACAGCTGGAACAGCTTTAGCAGCACCGGCTTCAGCGGTGGAGACAGTTGGGACAGCAGAAGAAGCTTTAGAAGAAGCTTGTTCAACTGGGGTAGATTTAGAAGCAGCAGCAGTAGATGGAGCAGCAGAAGAAGCAGATTTAGATTCTTCAGCTTTGGTGACTGGAGCAGAAGAAGCTGGAGCAGAAGAAGATTCAGCAGCTTTGGTGGCTGGAGCAGAAGATTCTGGAGCTTCAGTGGATGGCAATGGACAGAAGGTGGTGTAGATAGTAGTACCTTCAGTGACGGTGGTGACACCAGTGGTGACTTCACTTTCGTGACATTTGTTTTCAGAACAAGAAGTGATGGTAACAACGGTCTTGGAGATTTCAGTCTTGGTAGATTCTGGAGAGACTGGAGCTTCAGTGGTTGGTAATGGACAGTAAGTGGTGTAGGTGGTGTCAACTTCAGTGACAGTGGTAACACCAGTGACAATTGGAGTTTCGTGACATTTGTTTTCGGAACAAGAAGTGATGGTGATGGTGGTAGAACTGATGTCAGTAACAGTGGAGTTAGCGTAAGAAGCTAAGGTGGTACCAGCAATGGCAGATAAGACGGCAGCAGTAGAGTATTTCATTGTTGTGATTTAGCGAATGTAGATAAGATTAATTTATAATTAATATAATAATAATAATAAAAAAAAAAGAATAAAAAGAGATTTAAAAGTATTCTGGGGATTTAGAGGAAGAATCTGTGGATATTTATAGTTGAAAAAAATAGTTAAAAAAATTTAGAGGTGCAAATAATGAAAATCCATATGACCCCTAATATTGTTTAATCCCAAAGTGAAAATTTTTTGAATCTTTTTGTTAAGATGTATAAGCGGTCATCAAACGTATGGGATTGAAAAAAGCAAAAGCAAAATGACAATACTGCCACTAAATCAAAATGAACAAAAGAGTTTAAAAAAAGAACAAAAACAGAGCAAACTTATCCACACACACACATACAAAACATACAAAACATACATGTATACATGCATAAATAAATAAAGAAAAAAGACCCAGCGTAACCTAACCACTTTCCCTTCTCAACCAAACATATGCATCCGCGCATACATAGTAACACACTCATTTCAATTTCAATTTCAATTTCAATTTCAATTTCAATTTCAAACCCCCCTCCTGCCTCCTCCCTCGCTTCCCTTCCCTCCAAAACATGATGTACAATTAAAAATATTGCAGATTTTGTTTTCTTTTTTACAGATTAAGAAGTATTTGTATCGATTAGGAAATAGGCAATCGTTGGTGTGTAACCTGTAACCTGTAAAAAAAGATTATGAGATTCTCTCTTTTCTTTTTCTTGGATGCTAAGAATAGAAAAATATAAATAATAAAATAAAATTCGATCATCAAACTGGAATTTGTGCGACAGATTTTTATTCTATTGTTTGTGGTGTTGCTTATTTACTTCTTCCAAGTAAAAATAGCAACTAATTTTCCTAATTCCGTCCATTCAAAATACAAAATACACACAATTGTATATGCACAAGGGAACAAACCAGCGAAAATTAGAAGCAACGGAACAAAACCTTTCCAAAAGAAGAAGAAACGATGGCAAAATTAGAAAGTGAAAGTGAAAGTGAAAGTAAACTACGTGTGGTGTGTAGTATTTACTATGTAGTGTTGTTGTAGACGACTGGAATTGGTATAACCCACATGGTGTAAAAGTTGCAATCCTTCATCTTTCACTCGGAGTACCGGTATATCAGTCTCACGGAATTAATCCAAATGAGGTTATGGATTATCTTAACTTGGAATAAATGGTTATTCGAACCAAATGATGAGATTCTTGACCAAGAAAACTCATCTGTCTCTTCGGACAATAAGTAAAAGAAAAGAGAATTGTCAAGGACAAGACAAGACAAGACAACACAGGACAATACGATAAATACGGAGAAACAGGAACAGGAACAACAAGAGAAATCGAACAGAAGGTTAGAGAGAGAGAAGTTAACTGGGCCAAGATTTGCATTTTCTTAGTTTCTTTAAGTATATTATGCTATGTATACTTTTCCTACTCTTTCTCGTTATATAACTTTTTAAAGGTGAGGTGGAAGTGGAGGCTTTGGTTTCGGTAGACTGTTTAGCGCCCCTTCTATTGACATATACAAAAATTTAGAGAATACGGAGAAGGTTGCAAAATCAAAAATCAAAAATAATTAAATCGACTAACTATAATTTATGTAGATTAATTTAGTGGGATTATCGATTCATTCTGTTTTGTTTTGCTTAATTTGAACCTGTTATTTTAGTTTTTTGAGTATAACTTTTGCTATTAATTACGCAGTCTAATAATTTACTTCTGTGTAACAAGTAAATTAAGCAAAGTAAATAACTTCTTACTCTTGCTCTTTCAACTTGTAAATTTTAGTACCAGTACCACTACGAGCAAGACGAAGGAAGAAAAAGAATTATTAGTTGGTCGTGTAAAGTACGAAATAAATTCGGTAAAATTGGCTATTTCAAACAATTTTACCCGAATATGCCTCTCCTATGTCTTTGTTGATTTATAACCATCCATCATAACACTCATACCCGTATTATCACCCATATTGTAGTTCGGGGTTAAACTTCCGCAACCACCCGGAATTGATAACCAAGTAAGAAATAGATAATTAAATAACATCTGATTGGTTTGGTTTGATTTGGTTTAGTATCAAACGGATAACAATAAAAAAAAACTCCCGAATATCCCATTTACGATATTTGTGTGAACCGGATAGAACCGAATAGAATTGAATTGAAAATAGAGTAGAGTAAAAATCAACAGCGCGGCACGAAGAGAGAGAGAAGGAAAAGGGGGGAGCGAGCTGGAGTTGGAAGCGACAAGAGAGCGAGAATGGTACAAAAAAACGCGACCTAAACTGGTCGACCAACGTACCAACCACAAGGAGTTCTTCTAAACCCAACCACATACATACACGTAGAATTTTTTTTTACTCTGCTTCAATATTGCGTTGTTATTGCGTTTTTGTCGTGTAGTCTAGTCTAGTCTAGTCTAGTGTAATGTTGGGTTGTAGAGTGTATCCGTTGCTTTCTTTTTGTTTTTGTTTGTTTATATTCACGGTTCACGTCAAAAGGTTAGGAGTATGATATCTCAAGAGACAAGTAAGTAGAATTAGAAGAATGGTAGAGACGAAACAAAAAAAAAAGATCGCAATAGTTATCGGAATTAACAGTGAAAGGAAAGGATTATTACTTGCTAGCTTCTAAATTAAATACATATTAGACAAGGCGGGCAATGAAGAAGTACTGGACTGCCCATCGTTCCCAAGGATTAAAAATTTTGGAATTCGCTCATCCTCCTCCAGCCCACATCTTAATGACCGTGAAATGAGTGGGAAATGAGTGACTCATACGAAATGCTGGCCCGACCGTAACCGATGCGAGATTTGAAAGTCAGTCGGAGGAACATTGAACCTACCACCACATGCACCACCATTGAGATACGGCGTGCAATTTTATTTTAGTAATTTGCTTATTCAGATAGATTTTCCTCTTTCTCTCTTTCTCTCTGTATCCCTCTTCTATTGGTACATAACACAATGTAGTAGTCAAACAAAAATACTAAATTGTACTTGTACTTGTACTTGTACTTGCACTTGTACTTGCACTCCAACGCCAATTCAAGAGCAAATACAATTCGATACAATAGATTATGCACTAAACAAAAAGAGAAAAAATCACGCTACACAGGATTTTCACTATACAGTACACAATAGTTGATATTCTTTTTGCATGGGAAATTATTTTTAGAAATAACGGTAGTGTACGTTGTCAAGACAAAAAATTGCACGTTTCTTTTTTCTGTATTGTTTGTCTGGCAAATTTTCCGAGGAAAAGAAAAGAAAAACAACAACCCCAAAGAAGAAAACCTGTGAATGTTTTTCCAGGTTACTGGGATTGCTTTTTTTGCTTGGGCAGTATCAATATGTAGGAACAACAGGTGCAACAGGAACAGTAGCGAAACCAGCAACAACAATCCCCCACTCTCTCTTTCACTTCCCCGAGTTCATGGTCCAATGGGAAATTGGGATATGGTCATAAATTGCAACCAGCTTAACTACACGGTCTAAAAATTCTCACGTATATTGCTCTATCTTTGTCTCTCTCTGTGTGTGTGTGAGTTTACCCCCTATTCTATGGTACTATTTTTAGCACCTGCGTCTTCTATCCTCATGCAGTAACAAAAACTTGAAACAAAACAGAATAAAACAAAACAAAATGAAATTAAAGGAAACGAAGTTATAGCATTTAAACAACAGGCAATAAGAGTGTAAAGGATTTACAACTGAAAAAAAAAAGAACGCACGGTTCTCTCTCCAATCACAACATTTTAGTAGTAGAGATGAAGAATTACACGAATGCAAAACTTACATGAACAGGGGGACACACACGAAAGAAGAATTTTATTGTTGTTGTTGTTGTTGTTTCTCTTGGAGAATGCTTTTTACTCCTTTTTTCTTTTTCTTTTTCTTTTTCTAGTTCATTTTAAGTTGTCTTACATTGTGTGAGGCAGGAAGAAATTGTACCTACTCGAAGGGAAATGTTTTTTAGCATCTCTACGTATCTGCCTTTAGTAGTTAGTATTTATCGTTTTGTCTTTTTTTTTTTTTTCGTCTTTGAGATTTTCGACAAGGGAAAAAAAATGGTACAACCATTTTCAAGTAATTTGTGTATGGAGCGTACTAATACATTTTGTTTTTTTTTTTATTCACCTTTATTTACCTTTTGTACCCAATAAGGTGTGAATTTGTGGGTGAGTGGGTACCCATGAATTGATTCATTTACACATAAGTAAGTCTGTTATGTGTACCTTTATCAAACTTATACTTATATTTGTATTGATAAGGTTTTATTGTACTATGAGGTATATACATATACGGGGGAAAAAAAGGTGTATCAAGAGAAAATTTACCCTTGCTTTAATATTTGCCTGGCCTGGCCAGAACTGAACTCCCGCCCCCTTGTAAAGAAGAAGAAGAAAAAAGTGAAGAACGTGAAAAACAGGGTGCTTCCACGATTCATTAATTTTTTTATTATTATTATTTGGTATTTGGTATTTGGTATTTTAATTTTTTTTTCCCTTTCTAATGTGTGAGCAATCATTCGCCTTCTCTGTGCCAACGGGAATCGTCAGAGATTTCAATCATCAGGCGACCCTTTCTATTCTATTCTATACTATACTATACTATTCTATTCCATTCTATACTGTTCTTTTTTTTTTCTTTTTTTTTTTCAATTAAATTCCTGGTTACTTTTTCTTGTCTTGTCTTATCCTGTCTTGTCTTGCCTTGCCTTGCCTTAACCTGACTTGTCCTGTCTTGTCTTTGTTGGTTTGTTTGTTTTCTTTACTTAAGTTGGAGACAAAGTCCATCAAAGAAGGGATTTCACAGTACAAATCTCCAATATCACAAAGATAACGCAGCGTTGTAGTAAGAGAATAAGTAAGTAAAAAACCACCATTACCAATAATAAATAACAAACTAAAGTTTAGTTGAAGATTATTTAAACCATAATACATTTAACTAAATTCCCAAAATGGCATGAATGGTACCAGAAATTTCATATTTTGTTCCCAATTAGTGATAACCTTTGTAAATTTTAGCCTTGTAATGTTTTCCTTTACACAAATTCAACTATGCAAAGTTAGAAAAAATTGCACTCATACTTGCACTCACTCGCACTCTCTTTGGATTGGTTTTGTGTGTTCCGCCCCCCGATGCAATAAAAAACCATTTTGCCTAAATTTTCTTCGTCACAAGCCCAGTTGATGATTTGTGAAAGTTTTTAGTCGAAGGTTATAACTATTGTTATTTTATTGTTCTTATACTGCATTGTGTAATGTATGTTTTGTGATACTACAAGTGAAAGAGAGAGAGAGAGAGAAAATTTTTTTCCTGTTCTTTTTTGCCTCGCAATATTTCTCTATATCTTTCTTTCAAATGATAAGAGAGTTAAACAAAATTTCCCCCTATAAATAATCAAGAGATTTTCCTTCTTGAAAGATTTTTCTTCTTTCCTTTTTTTCTTGTTTTAATTCATTACCCACTTTTGTCCACTCGCTTTTATAACAAAAATTTTAAATATACTTACAATGCAATTCTCCACCGCCGCTATCTTCACCGCCGTTGCTGGTACCGCTTTAGCTTCTTACGCTAACTCCACTGTTACTGACATCAGCTCCACCACCATCACCATCACTTCTTGTTCCGAAAACAAATGTTCCGAAACCGAAGTTGTCACTGGTGTCACCACTGTCACTGAAGTTGAAACTACTTACACCACCTACTGCCCATTGCCAACCACTGAAGCTCCAGAATCTTCTGCTCCAGCTTCTTCTACCCACGCTAACTCCACTGCTCCAGGTGTTTCTACCGCTGAAGCCGGTGCCGCTAAAGCTGTCCCAGCTGTTGCCGCTGGTTTGTTGGCTTTGGGTGCTTTCTTGTAAGAAAGTTAAACTGTTTTTATTTTAAACTGTGATATACCCAAGTATATTTTAATTAATATAGACTAAAGCAAAAAAATTTTAAAAAAAAAAAGTAGTATGTAGTTATGTATATTGATTAGTGTTTTCAATGCTACTGATTATAATAAATCCAATATATGTTTTTATATTACTACCATTTTTAACAACTATTATTACGATAACTATTCATATATCCTACTATCTCTCTTGTGATGATAATTAGACAGTATGGTTTTGATATTTATTTATTTGTTAATCACCAGTGCTCATAAGATTTGAATCTACAACAATGAGAACAAAAAAAAAAAGAAAGAAAAAAAAATCATGACGGGATTTAATGGTGGTCCCTCAATAGACCCACCCCAAGAGTAAGAAATTTATTTTATTTTATTTTATTTTATTTTGCCCCTAAACCAGTAGATTGATAGATAAATAGATAGATAATAATTTCATTCTAAGGGAAGATATAGAATTAAGAAGTACTCTTTTCTTTGTTTTCTGTTTCCCTATCTCATATATTCAAAAGCAATTGAATTGAATTTACAATGAGCAATCATTCAATATTATGAGAATTTTATTAAAAAAAAATTGCCGTGGAATTAAGAAATCTAAGGTTCTTTGTATTTTTGTGTAACTTTGTTTTTTAAAATCGACTGTTCATCTTTTGATGGGCGTGTCTAACCCAAAAAAAAAAAAAACTTGAACAAACTAACAACCTAAATGAATAAAAAAAAGTTATTCTAAAACAGTTATGAAACTTGAATGATAAAACAAAACAAAAGACAAAACAAAAAGTAACATAAATAAATTAACTAACTAACCAAGTAAAACGTGTAATGAAATGTGTAGGTGGGTGAATTGAGATGAAATTTAACGGTTACAATAATACATAAATTTCCCACCAAATAAAAAAAAAAAAAGATTTCGCGTTTTGTTTTCATTTGTTTTGTTTTGTGAATTCATGATTCATGTTTTCGGATCTACAATAATATACAAAATAGAATAGAATTGAATAGAATAGAACAAAAACCCCCCAATGTAAACAATCACACAAGAATTGAATCGCGGAATAAAACCAAGATTATATTATATGAAACGTTTGCTATTGGATTTTAATCCGATTGCAACAAAATGTTAGTGCAAAGTGCAAGTGCAATTGCAGTATATTTTTTTTTTTTTTTGTACCGCATTCATTACTTGTTTATTCATGTAGAAATAACTCACTTACCTGTTAAATGGATATATGCATACATGTGTTTTTGTTTTGATTTTCATTTTTAATTGCAGAAAATAACAATTGTGGTTAAAAAGAATTTCGGTATTGAATGGCGTGTTGGCTCTTTTTCTTTCTGTTTATTTTTGATTCGATATATGCGAGTTTGTAACTCTTTAAGGAATGGAAATATAAGCAAAACAAAAAAACAAAACAAAAAGAAAAGAAAACTCATATTTCGTAAAAATAATTGGATATCGTGTATGTGTATGTGTATGTGTAGTGTCGTGGCTTTTCATTCTCTCGTACAATTAAGGTCTTGAAAAGATTAACCAACACCAATTAACAAACCCAATCCAACCAATCAATCTAGTAAAAGTAAAAGTATAGAATAATTACTTCAGATTTATATCTATATCTAAACCACTTCCCTAGTAATAAAAGGAAGGAAACCAATTTAATTAATGTATTAGATAAAGATGAAAGATCTATAAATGATTTATTATTTTGTAAATAAATATGTATTAGATAAAGATGAAAGATCTATAAATGATTTATTATTTTGTAAATAAATATGTATATGATATATGCGGAGTTAATGCGTAATCATTATTTCCAATTTCAATTCTTATTCCGTATTAAATTTTACTCATAAATTGTTGCAAATTATTTCTCAAAAAAAAAAATAATAGTTCTAACTATTTAATATACGATTACATCTTAACTACAATTTTTTTAAAAGTTTAACTAAGTTTTCAAATATACAATCATCTACCATCATCTACCATCATCTACTATCATATTCTATCATATTCTATCATATCCTATATACAATTGATATATTATATCATCAGTTGTTAATTTTATCAATTATATTAGACCCTTTCTATTGGTCAATAAATAACAATAGTTTTTCTTTCTTCTTCTTCCTCGTTATTTAATTCTCACACGACTATCATCAGTTTTATGCAACGTGGGATAAAAAAAAGAAATAGAAATTGTACATTATATTACATTATCCCATAATCATCATCACCACCAATCATTTTTAATTGGAGATCTTGAGAAATTAGTCCATTTCTCCACTTTGATCATTATAACAAAAGGAACGAAAAAGAAAAAATTACATTGATCGTGTAATCTCATTTCATCCATTTTTTTTTTGTTTTTGTTTATGTTTATGTTTATGTTATAATCAAATCTGGAACGATAATTAAAACCTAAAATAGTATACATAGATTAATAGAGATATGAGAATAACATACATTACATTAAACGATTTTAGTATCAGTAATTAATACTTCACCCTCTCCCTTTTCTTCTCCTTTTCTACAAATGGCTTCATATTGATATTTCGTATTTTTTGATTTCAAATCAATCACAAAAACACGTAAATTATAGAATAAATTTTTTCTTTTTTTGCTTCTACTTTTCCTAAGTATCTATTTTTCTTTAATTTTTTTTTGCAGTGGTCTCTCAATATCTCTCTTCTAAATCACAGTGTACATGTATATCATCATCATTATCTACTCTTTCAACAACACTTTAAATGTAGTAATTTCAAATCCTCTCAAGGACACCTCAACCTTGTTCCCATCAACAACTTTCAACTCTTCCAATTCATTCTCCAACCCGTCGGTTTTGAACACTTTAGCGACTTTCAACAAATGACTAT
>JANIWD010000029.1:0-81200 GCA_030557875.1 Candida neerlandica
TATCGGTCGGTCATTCCTGTAATGGGGATCACCCACAACATGCAGAAAAAGAAAAAGAAAGAAATAAACAATTGATTAATAATCCAATCCAATTGAATCCAATCGAATTCAATCCAATCGGTTTTTAACCTTCTGGGTTTAAGAGTTGATTCTTATTTCCATATTGTGTTTGATTGTTATTTATGATTTGGTGCCTCTTTTTTCTTAATTTGAATAATAGCGGTTAAACACCATCGTGGAGAAGTAAAAGAAACAAAGTATAAGTTTATTAAATCATTATAATTGTATATATAAATTATTATTTAGCTTCTCTCCCCCTTATGACGTCAAGTATATATTAACTCATCTCTTCTCACTCTGACTCTCTACGTATTACACTTGAAGTAGGCAAAGTATCATAAATTCCCAACAAATTTTATCAAAGAAACTCAAAGTCCATTTAATCAGTTTTTTCTAAAAATTATGAGTTACACAAAATGGAAAAAAATGGAAAATGGAAAAATGACATTTTGCGTTACTTCGGGTCTTAGAACAAACAATACAATACAAAACAAATCTTACAAATTATGTATTTATTGATTTTTCTCAACGGCCGAATTTTTTTTTTTTAGTGATATTACATTTATAACTCAATGAGAAGGGAACGATAAGTTTTACATGAAACCAATAAAAAAAACATTTTAATCGTATCGTATTGATTTGCATTTGCATTTCAGGTTTAATTTCTTCTTTCTTCTTAACACCGAAACACAGTGAGAAACAGAATATATGAGGTGGGTTTCCAATACTTTAATGTGACAAATACGTATATGTGTGTTTCTATCCTCTTAAAATAGTACAAACGTTGTGCCAAAAAAAATGAAAAATGAAAAAAACGGCTTGGCACGAGTTCCAGATTATTACACAACACAATACAACACAATTCTCAGCTAAGCGATTTAGAAAAGGAAACTCCGAGAATGATTATTGGTGATGTGGTTATATTTGTTTTGCCAGCTTGTTCTTCTTGTTTTTGAGGAATAATTTTTCCGTTTTTTTGTTTGTTTTTTGGGCGCAAATCTCAGTCAATACCACATTAACGCATGAATTGAAAAAAAAATTCCTTCACCTTATCAATTTTTCAGGAAAGTATTATTTGCTTACAGGGAGACGACGACATATCTGAATTGAGAGTTTCTATAAACGACCAAACACATACTCTCGAGAGGTGGAATAATTTTAGATTTCCTAATCTCCCTTTCGAAGGGAAAAGAAAGTTCTCTGCTGCATGGCTGTGTTATGATGTGGCGATGGATTTTTTTTTTCTTGCCGCACCTTTTTTTTGCAATTTACAACTAAGTAAGAAAGTGTTGTATGATTTGTATAAGCAAATTACATACAATCATACAACACGTGGAATCGTATATATTATCAATTTACTTTGCAAGAGTTTATTTCTACGAATTTACAAACTTAACAGAAATTACACCTTCTTTCCTTCCTCCCCCTGAAATTTGATACCTTGGCATAAACTCGCCCTCAATTGTTTATTTTCGTACTTGCTCTACTTCTTCCACTTCTTTGTCTCTTTCTTAATTTGCCTTCCATAAGGCGATTCTCTATTAAAAAAATAGAACATAATTTGATTAGAATTGTGACTTGGTACAAACAAAACAAACAAAAAATAAAAGTATTGCAAAAAAAAAAAAGGAGCAAAAAGGAACAAAAAATTTCTTTTTTTTTTTTCAAAAATGAGAATGAGTCGTGGGTCTTTACGATATGCATAATATAATCACAATATTAATAAATTAGTCCTAAACCTCATCTCGGAGTTTTTGTTGTTGTTGTTGTTATTATTATTGAGTCGTCAAAAAAAAAAGCAATTAATTCTCTTTACACCTTACTTTCTCTGGCCCTTGCTCTCCCTGAAATAGTAATAAATCTGTATAACTACATCATCACAAACCTTCGCACGGATTCTCGTAACAACTAATCAAACTTACACTTGCACCTACACTTACACTTACACTTGCACAACCTTAGATTGTATTGTATTGCAATTCTTTAGCTTATTTCAGATTGTTGGGTTCCTCATATGTTTTTGTTACTAATCCCATCTATTTTTCTTCTTATATTTCTTCCTCTCTTATTCGCAAAGCCGGGATTGAGTAAATGTATAAGTCCACTCCCTCCTATTGCTTTTTTAGTTTATTATTTAATTCGGAAGAACTATTAAGTAAAAGAACAAGAAAAATATATTTGATACATATTTCGGCCGGAAAAAAAAATAAAATAATAATTTCGGAAGAATCCTTAACCCTTTGATCTTGTGAGATGAGATGACATGAGGCTAGTGTTTTTCGGTGGTTGTACAAAAGGCTGTATTTCTTATATATAGACATATAAACGGCTTTCGAATCCCTATTAGTATCTTGTCTCATCTCCACTTGTGTAAAGAAATCAATTATTGTGGTTGTTATATTTATTTACTCAAACATTTATTCAAAATTGAACTAAAAAAAAAAATCTACAAAATATTATACGCAACAGTTGATTCTATATTGGAACGTTTAATCTCTAATACTTTATACACTTAATGCTTCCATTTGTTTCAGTAAATGATCTTTCTCTATGATATTTCCTAATTTATCATATTGTACCTCTTCCTCCTCCTCTTCTTCTTCATCTTCATCATCCTCTTCATCTTCTTCTTCAGAGTCAATTATATTTCCTAAGGAATCATATCTAACTTCTTTTTCTTCAATTTCATTACCAAGAGAATCATATTTCTTCTTTGATATAACATTTCCCAAATTATCATATACTAATTCTTCATCTTCATCCTCTTCATTATCTTCATCATCTTCTTCTTCATAATAATCATCTTCACCTTCTTCTTCATCAAATTCATCATTATCTGCACCTGCTTTTCTATTTACATTTCCCATCATCCATATATCTTCTCCATTTTTAACCTTTTCTTTTCTTTCTTTAGCTTCTTGTTCAATTTTTTCCAACCAAACCTCTTGAGCTTTTGTTACACTTTCCGAATCAGTACAAGTTTGATATAGTTGAATCAACTCTTCATTAATTTTCAAAAACGTTAAACCCCACGAAAAATTCAGTAATAACATTTCTGCCCAATCCAAATGACCAACAATTGCAAAACAAGCAGCTAAAGCTTCAACACAATTTAATCTCCATGGACGACCATAATTTACCGGATTTGCGGCCACTAAATATGGCAATAATCGTTCATTTTTCCCACCAATTTTATTAAATGGAATTTCATCTAATCTTGCCCATGAACATTCAACCACTGCAGCACCATTTATTTCAACAATTTCTTTATCATTTGGACAAACTATGGATTTCCCATTTGGGGAAACAACAATTCCTTGGAATTTTTGTCCAACTCGAAGATTTTTTATAAGTCCTAATCGTTCTAATTTTTTCCCACTACATCTTTTAGGATCACAATGATCAAAATCCCACATGGCTAATTTAGCTGGAAATGATACGTTGTTGGAACTAGAAGTGGAGTTGGAGTTGGAACTGATAAAAGATGATGGGGTTGATGATGCACCAACTTCTTGTCGTCCTTTTCGGATATGATGTTGTTTGGATTTATGACCATTTGAAGTACGAGATTTCGATGATCTATCTTCGTTTGTCTTGTTTTTACCCTTTGCCATGTTTGATTATAAGTTGAACTGGTTGTTGTTGTCTCTCTGCTTGTTGATGATGATGAGATGTAAACTACTACAGTGAATTTTTTTTTCTTTTTTGTCCGTTGTTGATCTTGCGGATTTTACAGATATTAAAAACAAATACTATCATTAATTACTAATATACAAAATGAACAAAAAAAATTATATAAAAAGAACGATTAGAAAACAATAATAACAACGACTAAAATCAACAAATTAGGATTATAAGTATCTTCTTCTTCTTGTTCTTCTTTTTCTTTTTCAAAAAAATAATGAACTGAATATAATTCAAAATGACAAAAAAAAAAACAAATCATTAATACAAAAAATTAAAAAAACCCCCAACGTTAGAAAACATAAAAATATTTAGAAAATGAAATCATCTGTTTTGTTTTTTTTTTTTAGAAATCTTCATCAAAGGTAAAAGCACCAGCTTCCCTATTTTCAGCTTTTGACATAACACCGGCTTTTTGATAATCGGAAACTCTTTTTTCAAAGAAATTAGTTTTACCAGCCAAGGAGATATTTTCCATAAAATCAAATGGATTGGTAACATTATAAATTTTCTTATTACCCAAAGCAAACAATAATCTATCAGCAACATATTCAACATATTGACACATTAAATCACAATTCATACCCAATAAAGAAACTGGAAGTGCATCAGTAAAATATTCTTTTTCAACTTCAACAGCTTCAACAATAATTTTTTCAACAATTTCTGGGGATGGTCTATGTTGTAAATGGGAAAATAATAAACAAGCAAAATCAGTATGTAAACCTTCATCTCTACAAATCAATTCATTAGAAAATGTTAAACCTGGCATTAAACCTCTTTTTTTCAACCAGAAAATTGAAGCAAATGATCCACTAAAGAAAATACCTTCGATGGCAGCGAACGCAACCAATCTTTCAGCATATAAAGCATCTTTATCTTGAATCCATTTAATTGCCCAATCAGCTTTTTTAGTAATACATGGAATATTAGCAATGGCATTAAATAAGAAATCAGCTTCTTGAGGATCTTTAACATAAGTTTCAATTAATAAAGAATACATTTCTGAATGAATATTTTCCATCATAATTTGAAATCCATAAAATGATTTAGCTTCTGGCAGTTGAACTTCAGCTGAAAAATTTTCAATTAAATTTTCTCCAACTATACCATCTGAAGCAGCAAAAAATGCTAACACCCTTGAAATAAAATATCTTTCATTATCATTCAATTTATTATTCCAATCATCTAAATCTTTACTTAAATCAACTTCTTCACATGTCCAAAATGAAGCTTCAGCTTTTTTATAAAAATTCCAAATTTCATGATATTTAATTGGAAACATAACATAACGACGTTTATTTTCAAGTAATAAAGGTTCTTCAGCTTCCAATTGTTTCAATTCATGTCTATGAACTTTATGTTTAGCTAAAAATTCATGATGTTTTTTAAGACTTTCACTTTCTTTTTCTTGTTCTTGTTGTTCTTGTTGTGTAATGGATTGTTTAACTTGTTCAATGGTTTGGGATTCATCTTTAGATTTAGCATCAGCTGCCAATTTATCAGTTAAGGATTTACCTTGTAAATTGGACATATCTAAGTTGGAAATTTTACTGGTTAAACCTCTAGTTGGAGTTTCTTTAGCTGACATTGTTATTTGATATTGTTATTGTTAATTGTAATTAATATGTATATATATATGAAAGGGTAATGTTTGTGTGGATGTGTGGTTGTATGTTTGTGAAAAGTGGTGGTCTAAAAAAAAAGAAGGAAGAAAAGAAAAATGTCACGATGAGTAGGGGGAAGTAGAGAAAAGTCAAGTGATATTTATACTAAAAGAATGAACAGAAATAAAACTATGAGAGAGTAAAGGAAAAAAAATAAAAAAGAAAAACTTCGGAAAAGGTTGATTTCCTAAAAACTAAATTTAACCAGCAAGTAATTAAGTAATGTATGTATCAACTAACGAACTATTTTAAGTATGTGTATTAACTAACTTATTAATGTAGTGATATGTAGTTTTTGTAACTCATGATGTTCCGTTAACAAAAAAGCAAGAAATTTTTTCGCTTTGTCTTTGTCTTTTTGAAACGCGACACGACACGTGTAACAAATAAAAAAAAAAAAGTATTCGAGACCTAAAAAAATTTTGGTGTTAGACGCGTGGCGTGAAAGATCAAAGTAAAATTCCTTTGTTACATGTTCTTATTTGTTTTGATCTTCGCTTGATGAGGTAAAGGAAGAGATGGTTATGATTACTAATTTTAACCTTTCGTCGTTTCATCACACTATACTAAGTTAAGGGATGAAATGTGTTTATATGTGTCAGTGTATGTGTGAGTGAGTGTGTGTTGCAAAGATTAAAAAAAAAACGCGTTATTATTTTCATTAATAACTCGGCACACTCACTCACTGTTGATTACATCGTGATAATAAAATATTAAAGATATTCTAAATATGCATATCGTAAAACGATACTATGATCTCTCTCTTTCTCTCTTCATCCCACTCTACTCCATTTCATCCCTTACTTACATCCTTACTAAAGAATGAGAAAGTACAAAATAATTACATAGTATCACAGAATATAACACACACATAAACTTACTCACTCACTCCGCAAGCCAGCCAGCTTAACATCAAAAATTTGATCCCGTCGTGTGTCCCTTTCAAAGACGTGTTTGTGTGCACAATCCTAAAAAATAAAATAAAATTTCGCGTCGTCTCTTTCTATTGCAATTTCATTTATCCCTTCGCTTGATTATTGATTCTTGTGTTGCAAAAAAAATAATTATATCTCTTGTATATTTGTACTCATTATTTTTTACTCTTGTGTTTTTATTTTCTTTATGGGTAATTTAGGTAATTCCGATAACGAAATAACTTATACAAACATAGTTTCAAGATGTATATCATGATTTTCTTTCTAGAATACACAACCGACTTACGGCATTGAACGAGATTGGTTAATCACACATCCTTCGTTTCTCTCATATCCATTTTATTTGATGCAAAAAATCTGGTGATTTTTCTTCGTTAAAGCCCACATCGGATCCATTACTCCTTACATTATGCAAATATTGATTACAAATCAATGCATATTACAGATAGATATAGTCATGTACATATGTATATTGCTGACAAATTAACAAGTAGATAAATCAAGTTATGAATGTATGTATGTATTTTTTTTTGTATAGTCATATCTATAAACATAAATAAAATCTTAACAGTAAATAAAAAACAAAAAACTATAGAATTGAATAAATAGAAATAATGATAATAAAAATAAAAAATAGGAGGAAAAGCAAAAGCTAATGTGATAGTAAAAAAAGGAGAGTAATATACTTGTATATGTGTGAATGGTTTTTTGTTCATCAAACCATGACATTTCTTGAAGTTCCAAACGTAGAACTATCTTCAGCAAGACTTAAAGGTGTTGATGCCCTTGGAGATGGTGAAACTAATCTACCTCCAAAATCAATTGGATCATTTAAACTTGGAACATCATCTTCAAAATTTGCAAAATTAAGTACTGGGGAACTAATTTCATTAAAATCCAAATCCAAATTTTCATATAATTTACCAATATCACCATGTCCACGATAAGTTTTACCACCTGCTGATTGTAAAACATTAATTTCTTGTGACATAATTTCTGGCCATTCAAACCAACTCAAATCTTGTCTGAAATTCTTTGCAAATGCCTTTTCAGCATCTTTACTGGATAAATATTGATAATGTGGTAATGATGGCATACCAAACAACATGGAATGGGTATCATTTTTATCACTAAGTAAACGTTTAGGACGACCATACAACTTAAAAGCATCAATAATTGGAATATAATTACGAATCATTGTTTCAACTGCACTAACTCCTGGATGTGACATTGGCATGATATACATCGAATTGGTCAACACAAAATCTTCAGCATGCTTCTTGAAAAAAGTCGAATTAATTCTCTTGTGCCCTTTTTGATCATGATTAGGATTGATTGGGGAATTGGTCAATGAACCACTTCTTGTAAGACCATTAGTACTTGGAGGTGATGAAGGATGGTTGAAAAATGAACTTGTAGAATTCAATGAACCTGAACGTGAACGGTTATTAATTGGAGAACTTGGGGGTTGTTTTGTAAGTGATGAAAGGGAATCATTAGAACCAGAACGAGAAATTCCATGTGTTTTAGCAATCAACTTTCTTGGATCAAGTTGTTGTTGTTGTTGCAGTTGCAGTAAATTCTCCATACTGTGCAGGAACAAATGTTCATAACTCTTATTAATATGAATCTCACCTGCAGCACGCATTATAGAATTAACATCAATCATACTTGATTGTTCAGGATACACATTGAAAATTGCTGCCAAATCAGATACATATGCAATAAGGTATTTTTTCAGAATCTTTTTATCCGAAGGATAAACTTCAATTCTTCCAATATGACCTTTATCACTTGGTAAAATAATCATATAAACTTTGATCCATTTGGTTGACACTTCTGGTAATCTAATGTTACACCATTCATATTGTGGGTATCTCTTTTTATTTCCCAACAACACATGGATATCCAGCAATTTCGATCCTTTCGATGATAAAATGACCGCCGTGAACGCTTCATTTAATTTTTCATATTCATACTTGGAAAGAATTATAGCACTCATCCATTTGTTGAATGATTCTTTATCGTGGAATCTAACCAATACAGCTGCATCTTCACGATAATCTTGATATATTCTAATCTCGAGATCAGACATCACTTCAACATGAGAATCAATAACATTGATATATTTAGGTTTGAATTCATTACCTTCATCAAAAACAAAATCATCAGTCAGTGGTCTCCAAATTGCCAACTCGCTACCAGTTAACTTGGCTTCCACCTCAAACCAGATTTTTTCCGAATCCATTATCCCTGGAACTTGTAATGCACCAACACAATAAGTTCTCAATTTCTGAGCATTAATCAAAGTGACAACTGGACGGAACTCTGGAGCCAACGAATCTGTTTGAAGTTTATTTTGGTATAATAATTCCCTCCCTGAAAGGGAACTGGTAGAAAACGTGGATTCATTATCATCATTGGAAAAAATACGACTTTGACGAACAAATGAAGACGGAGTTGCTTTCACACGATCGGACAATGTACGCTTATGCAAGCTCGTGTCGGATACAGAAGCTTGAGCAATATGATGCTGATTTTTGCGCAATTTAGGGGAAGTTGCGAAACTAGGGGATAATCCATTAATCTCATAGAATGAAGATGAATCAGTTGGGTTAAATGAGGTACTGGTATTGATTTTTGGTAATAAAGAAGTTGATTTTGAATCGGCACTACTAGTACTGCCACTCTTTTCACTGCCAGCCAAAAATCCGATAGGTGATGGAATAGTAAAATCTTTCTCTGGTACTGGAGGTGGGGTAGGGGTTGAAGAAAGATATCTTTCTTGATTTTGTAATGTAGTTGGAGGTTGTGCCAAGGGAGAAGTGACTCGGCGATATGCCGGCAGTGGTGGTGGTGACTGTCTTGGAGTGAAAGGATGTTCTGAATTTACCGCCAAATGATTTGAAGAAGAAGAAGATGTCGTAGATGTGGATGTATTTGTAGTTGTAGTAGTGGAAGGATGTGGGGCCGAGATGTGGCCATGGTATTGATTGACAGAAATATTATTTTGTGTGGCCGGTGCCGATTGGTTGCTAACTTTTTCCTTAGTGGTTGTAAATCTGGACCGATGACGACTTTTTTCGCCAGATGATGATGATGACGTAGTTGTGGTGGAAGAAGAATTATTGCTGCTTCCAAATAGTTTTTTTGGGGAAGCGATATTGAATGGCATTATTATTATGTTATATTGTGAATATGAATGGGAATATGAATGGTAGTGATACTAATAATGAATAATGAATCTGATACGACGGGAATAAAAACAGTGAAGGAAGCAAAAGAAAAAGGAGCTAAAATAAAATATTCAAAAACTGCGAAGTAAATATTTCCAAAGATATAAATAGTTTTAATTATTAGATTGTGAAATGAAATGAGACTGTGTGAGCAAAAAAAAACCCAAAAAAGATTAAAATTTTTTTAAATAAAAAAGCAAGCAACACAATAGAAGAAGAAGAAGAAGTACTAAGAAGCAAATATCCGTAATACTTCGAGTTATACTTTTTTTATAACTAACCGGAATTAATTGGTTGAGCAAAAATAATTGAATAATGAATAATCAAAAGTTATAGAAAGTATTTCTTGTCCCTTGTTGCTCTTGTCTCTGTTTAAGTAATCTTCCCTTTCTTGACTTTTCTTTTTCTTTTGTGGATAGAAAGAAATAAAGAAAGAAAAAAAAAATAGGTGGGACAGTCGGCACAATTTAAATTAAATTAAATTAAATTAAAAAAAGCACTCAAACCAAAAAGGGAACAAAATTGATTTTTTAACAAAGACGAAGGAAGCAAAAATGATTTAACCTTGGAAAAGCGGGAACTCAATTGGATCTGATATGATATATTGTATGATCTGATCACTCTCAACCCAACACTCAAACTTATTCACTGTAATAACAAAAAAAAAAAAAGAAAAGTAATCACTTCCAATACGATGTGCTTTATTGTTTATATTATTTTAAATATACTACACCTGTAAGATGAAGATGAATGATGTAATTTGTTATTGAATGATCCACTTTCTGTTATTCAGAATTATTTCTTGCACTATTTCTCGTACTCAAAGAATAATTGTAATAGTTATCACGAACACAAATGTAAATTCCAGACGCAGAGATGTGAATGTCTTAAAATAGGAAATACAGTATCAAAATACAAGAAAATTGGGAAAGTTAAGAATCCAGGAAAGAGGCTCGTAATGAAATTGAAGAAGATATGTATCAGCCTATTTATACAGTTTCTTTTTCTTCATATACATACGTATAGCCATGGAAAGACATTGTCTTGTCTTGTCTTGTATTGTTTATATTATATGTTACGGGAATGAATTTCATCATTTATTTAGAGGAGAGAGAGAGATCTTCATAGTTTATGTCCATCATTTCAATTCACCTAAAATTCATTTAATTTCATTTGACATCATTTCGCTTCTTTCATTTCATATTACACGTGAGACAGATTGTACAGCCCCACCAGAATTCTACACATAATTCCATCATCACACACACAAACACACATACATTCGCATAACCTCTATTACTCTCTCTATCGTTATTTGATTATTAATATTATAACTTGTAATATTTGTTCCCCTTGTTGAACCCGTTTATAATTGCTTCTATTTTATTATATTTTATTTTATTGGTTTTTTTTTCTCGTCACAGCCGACGTGGGAAAAATAAAATAATGGACGATGGCTGTTGTAAATTGCACCGGATTCGTAACCACGTTTGACGCCGATAACGAAACGACGGCCCACGCGACAACGCGACCACACGACCACGCAACGGAGTATTCTCGTCGTACCCGACTGTGTCTTCTTTTTAATATTATTTTTATTCTCGTCCCCCCAGTCCCCCCTTCAGGTACTACGACTTTTTTTTTAAAAATGTTCATCGTTTTCTTTTCCTTTGTTTTACATCAAATGAGTACATTTTTACTAATAAGCAAATTAAGATCAAAACAAATGCTAAGAAAATATTTTTTTTTTTAGCTTAATTTTGCCATTTGTCAATTTCCCAATGGCTTGGAATAAAATAGATATTGTCAAATATTAGTATTAGTATTGCTACACCGCCACCATGTTTCTCTTTCTTACTCTCGTGTCTGCTTAATGCCACCCTCCAACTATAACTGCGGTTCTAGCATCGATTCACATGAGCCCCAGTTGCCGTCCCCCTTCCCGAGTCCTTGCCCATTCCCTTGCTCTCTCTGTCTCACCCAGGGTTCATAAATTCTCTTACATATGCTATACATTCTCTTTGCTAATCCTTTCGCCCCTCCCCCCTTTCACAGTTTCATAGTGGTTTTGTTATATTTTATTATTGCTTTAGCAATTTCGATTACTAGAAAAAAATAGAAATATCCAATCACCTCTTTAATGATGTGATGAACTCGAGCCATCTCTCTTTACTCCTTGTTTCCCGTAGCCTTGCTATCTAAAAAAAAAAAAAAAAAAAAAACGTTGCATGATGTAGGATGTCCGTTTCTTAATTTTTTTTTTAATTTTAGTTTCACATTTGCTGTATCTTCCTCATTATTCTGCGTAATTAAGCACAAAAGACTGTTTTTTGTTTTTTTATCTATCTACGTCTATTGTTTGATAGAAACTGGGCTTATTTCCCGGCATCCTTACCCAAATCCCACCCCGCTATTGCATATCATTGAATGACATCATCATCATTTTCAACATCCCCCAGAAAGAGCTACCAAGAAATTTGTTAACATTTTGACCATCTACGAACCTCTTGTCCTTAACCTCCTCCTCCGGTCTCCCCCCTTGTCGCAAGTGGCGGAGGAGAAAGAAATGGAGAAACAGGAAAAGAACAAGGCTCGTTTGCTTTGATTCTAGGCTTGAATACAATCCATGTCATTCATCTCGTGTTAGATTTCGTCTCCGATGGTACCTAAGAATTTAGTTTCTAAAGCTTACTCCGCCAAAAAAAAAAAAAAAAAATCTTAATTCGAAAAAAAAAAAGAGAGAGGAAAAAAAATGTCACATTGCACTAACACACACACCAAACACAGAGAAATCAGATAGTTAATAATAATTTTTTTTTTGCACTACTATGGCTTACTACCCATATGACGGAGAAATGAAATACTTTTTAGATGATGTTAAACCACCGCCTCCAAATAATATCGAACCAACTTTCACACTTCTAACAAATGAATTATTCGACAAATTAGATGCAGTACGACGTGATAATCTCAATGAATTTAGAACAATCACAGAAAAGAAGGCGTTTATTATCAAGAAATTTATGGACACGTTTCGAACCCATATTGGTAATGATATCTACCCATCTGTCAAACTAATATTCCCTGAAAAAGTAGGCCGATTGTATTTTATTCGAGAAGTCGCATTGGCTCGACTATTGATTCGAATGTACAAAATCCCCAAGGATTCTGATGATTATAAAATTCTCCATAATTGGAATCAACAATATCAACATTCAAAACGATTTGCCATTGATGAGAAAAAAATTCGTGATTTACCTTTACAAGCTTCAAGAATAATTGGAAAACGAAGAACATATGTTGAAAAACCAAAAGAATTCACCGTGCATCAAATGAATACCATATTGGATCAATTAACCAATGCGAAAATTTCCCAGGATCAAATTTCCGTTTTGAAACCTATATTTGATAAATTGGGTATATCGGAAATTAGATGGGTTATACATATAGTGTTAAAGAAATCAATCTTGACAAATATGGAAAAGGTTTTTTTTAATTGTTGGCATCCTGACGCGTATAGGGTATTCACTGTGTGTAATGATTTGGAGAAAACATTTCAATTTTCAATTGATCCCGAAAAACGATTAGATCTAAGTCAATTGGCTATTCATCCGTTATTTAAATTTAAACCTCAATTGGCAGATAGATTAACTACAAGTTATAAGAGTCTTGTGAAGAAATTACAAAAGAAACATGAAATGGATCCTCCGTATGAAGCTAAATTCCAAGAATTGCAATTACAAGATAAATTTTATATTGAAGAAAAAATGGATGGGGATAGAATGTTACTTCATAAAGATGGAAATTCTTTCAAATTTTTTTCCCGAAGATTAAAAGATTATTCGTTTTTATATGGTGAAAGTTTTCAACTTGGATCATTGACAAAATATTTACGTCATGCATTTGCAGGTAATATCCAATCACTTATTTTGGATGGGGAAATGGTGGCATATGATTATGAGCGAAAAGCAATATTACCGTTTGGAACTCTCAAAAGTCTGGCAATACAAGAAAGTGTTCGACAATTTACCACCATTGATCAATATCAACAACAAACTTCATACCCATATTATCTTGTATTTGATATACTTTATTTAAATGGGAAAGATTTAACAAATTATCCATTATTTTTTAGGAAAAATATCTTGAATAGAATTATTCGTCCTGTTCCTCATAGATTCGAAGTTCATGATGCAAGATTAGGATCCTGTATTCAAGATATTGAACGTGCAATTCGAGAAGTGGTTAGTACCAGAAGTGAAGGATTGGTTTTAAAAAATGTTCAACTGAAATATGCCATTGATGGTTATAGAAACCCAGATTGGATTAAAGTTAAACCAGAATATTTGGAAAAATTTGGCGAAAATTTAGATCTTGTGGTTATTGGGAAAATCCCTGCCATTAAAAATTCGTATATGTGTGGCTTAAAAAGTTCAATTGATGGGGTTTATTATAGTTTTTGTGTTTGTGCCAATGGAATTGAAATTGATGAATTTGATAAAATTGAACGAATAACCCATGGGAAATGGATTAAAACCATTGAAGAAATGCCACCAGAACTGTTGATTAAATTTGGTACTAAATTACCCACATATTGGATTCATCCAAAAGATTCTTTGGTATTGGAAATTCGTGCCCGGTCAATTGATTCTCGTCCTGAAAGGACATATGCCGTGGGGACAACATTGCATTTTAATCATTGTCGAAAAATTCGAGAAGATAAATCCATTGATGAATGTATATCATTAGAAGATTATCATCAACTAAAAATGAATTATCTGAATGATTTAACAAAAGATCAAAACGCCTTGGGGAAAAAACGTGAACCATTACATTCATTCACTGAAGGACCAACTTTGAAAAAGACAAAAGTTGAATTTGATTTGTTCGAAGGATTTGAATTTTTAATTATGAGTGATAAAAAAGAATCCAATGGGGATTCAATTAGTATTGATGAATTAAAGATATTGGTGAAAAAATATGGTGGCAAAATTGTCAATTCAATTGATGTTCGAACGTCTTTACAAATTCTAGTCATCACTGAAAGGGACCTCCCTGTTTGTCACAAGTATTTAAAACGAGGTATTGATTTAATTAAACCATCATGGATTATGGAATGTATCGCTAGAGGAAGGATTCTTCAATTGGAACCTTGTTTGATTTATGCAACAACACAATGGGAGAAATATCAAGATATGGCGGATCAATATGGTGATTCATATATTATCCATCAACCATTAAACATTGTTGTTCCTAATTTAACCAATGATGAAATCCAAACATTACGTGATTGTTATGATTGGGATGATTCCAGACCATTGTTTTATTTGTTTGAAAATTTGACATTTCATGTATTAGGAAACACCTTGGATACGGAAATAGTAAAAGATCGAATTGAAAGGTTTAATGGAGAGATATGTGATAATATTATGGAATCATTTTATATTGTTGTTCCTGATAAGAAACCTCGAGAAGTTGCTCTTATAGAAGTTGATCGAATGGCAAAGCAAATATCCAAAGCAATGATAATTGATCACAATGATGGTAATAAAACAACCAGAATTCCTTATTTTGTTAATGAGAAATTCATCACCAAATCAATTGAGCTGAATTTTGTTGTTGATCCAGAAGATTATAAATATGTATAGATTACATTTTAGTAAAATATTATCATCGGTATACCGAATTGTAAAGGGAGTTGTGGTTATTTCTGATATCGGTCGGTACCCCGGAAAACTCTTTTTGTTTGTACATATGGTCGCAACTTAGCAACCATTTGTTTTTTTTGTTGTTTTCGCGCAAGACCGAATCAGAGATAACGCAAATGGTAGCAGAATGAAGAATATAAAAAGAAATCACAAAATCATCATCGCAATAATTGAAATGAAACGAAAAGAACGGAGATATGAAGTGAAAAGAAAAGAAATCATCAATACTTACAATTAATCTATTATTGTTGATGATCTGAAAAAAAAAAGTTACTTTTATTTCTTATTTTATCATCATCTTAACTTTAATATTCCCTATTAGAAGAACAAATCAGTAGAGAACTCAAAGAATGCATACACCAACTTCGATACATAATTTCCTTGATAAACGACACAATATCACATTCACCCTAGCATGGTCAACATTTTTCATCTGTTTATCAGCCTTACAATTCGGATATCATCTTGCAGAATTAAATGCCCCTGGAGTTATCCTATCATGTGAATTTAAAAAACCTGGTCCATTACCAAATTACAAAGATACGTTTTGGTCACGTAATTTTCAACTTGTACAATGTATAACTATGCCTAATTATGGAGTTGCTTTAATAACCACTATGTTTACTATTGGTGGATTGATAGCTTCTATTGTATTGGGGTTTACTTCGATTTGTTCCAATTATGGTCGTAAACAATTAGTTACCGTAGCGGCATTGTTCTATCTTGTTGGATCATTCATGATGTGTTTTAGTCAGAATAATTGGCAAATTAATCTCGGTAGAATATTGAGTGGTGTTGGGGCAGGTAGTTCATTAATCATGTCACCTATTTTGATTAATGAGTTAGCCCCACATAATCATAGGGGATTATTGGGGTCGTTGATGCAATTTGCCGTATCGGTGGGAATATTACTTGCTCAAGTGGTGTCATATTTTTATTCTAATGATCAACAATGGAGAGGTATTTTTGTTGTTGCTGGATGTTTAGCATTAGTGCAATTTTTGGGGTTGTTTACTGTACCTGAATCTCCCAAATGGTTGATTATGAAATATGGTGATATAAATGGTGCAACAAAGATATTGGAAAGTTTAAGAACTGATCATACCACAGTTGAGTTTGAAATCCAACATTGGAAACATCTTCTAACATCTAATGAACATGAAGAACAACCCGAAGAAACAGAAACAAGTCTGTTGTTATCCCATGAGTCACAATCATCATTTGATCCCCCACTGATATCAACTTGGAAATTCCTTACTGATTATAAATACCGTAATCAACTAATCGCAGTTGTTTTAATTATGACCGGACAACAATGGTCAGGTGTGAATACCATCACATATTATGGAGTTCAGGTTTTAAATAATTTATTCAACAACCCTGATGGAGATACTGTATTAGTACTTAGTTGTTTAATATCCACCGTAAATGTTCTTGTTTCCGTTGGTGTTGCTCCATTAATTGATAAATGGGGTCGAAAACCATTATTAATATCCAGTGTTGTCATATGTTGTCTTAGTGCTATTTCATTAGCAATTGGTATACCCAACAAAAACGATGCCATTGTGATAACGGCAATTTTCGCATTTATAGTTGGGTTTGGAATTGGTCTTGGTCCGATTCCATTTTTAATGATTAGTGAATTGACAAGTCATGATGTTGTAACTATTGCTCAATCATTTGGAACTGTTATGAATTGGTGTTCCAATATGTCTGTGGCAATGCTTTTCCCAATATTAACAAAAATTTTAGGTGGCGGAGTGGTATTTGCTGTATTTGCTGTCAATTGTTTGCTTTATGGAATTGCATTCCATTATAAGATTCCAGAAACTAAAGGGTTCAATCATTCAAATGAAGTATGGGAAAACTTCAAGTAGATAATTAATAGATATTAATTAAATTTTGTTAGACATGTAGTAATTCATAATGTAATGTATCTCCGAGGGTATAGATTTCAAATTCGAATTTTTTTGCTGGTCGGAGTTTCAGGTTTATTTTGCTTGTTGTACGTTTGGTTTTTTTGTGTTCCGTAAGACATTCTTGATTTTCTTTTTGCGTGTGTGGGTGTGTTTTCCGACCGCTTAGTCTAAGCCTCGCCAAACGAGGTTCGAAATTTCATGGCGTCAGTTGAAATTTGAACTAATGAAATAAATACATGGCACCATCTCTCCTCTCTCTCTTTCTTTCTTCTTCTTCAAATATTTTTTTATATATATATATTTCCTTTTTCATTTAAATACACATACATAAACAATGGTTAATTACGATACTTGGTTAAGAGATATTGACGACAACAAAAAAATCTCTCAATTGTCAATTCCTGGAACTCACAATTCTGCTGCTTGTCATACTGCATTACCTTCTGTTCAATGTCAAGGAGCAAGTGTTACTCAACAATTACAACATGGTATTAGATTCCTTGATATTAGAGTTGGTAGATTATTTGTTGGAAATGATGTCAACGATTTACAAGTTATCCATGGTAAATTCCCAGTTAAAATTCCATTCCCATTGAAGTTGACTGATACTTTGGATGAAGTTTACAGATTCTTGCAAAATAACAATTCTGAAACTGTTATCGTTTCTATCAAACAAGAAGGTACTGGTGAATGGGATAATGCCAATGACGAATTTGGAAAATTGATTTGGGATAGATATATTAATCCAAATAAAGACAAATGGTATTTGAATACCGATATTCCAAGATTAGGGGATGCCAGAGGTAAAGCTATTTTGTTTAGAAGATTTGGTGTTCAAGATGAAAACTTGAAGAATCAATTTGGATTTTCTGCTTCATTCTGGGATTACAACACCACTGATGATGATAGAGGACAATTCGTGGTCCAAGATTTCTGTGAAGTTAATAGTGCTGATGATTTACCTAAAAAAATCGATTATGTTAAGAACTTAGCCAAGAGAGCTCAAGATTATACTTCCAATAATGATGATAAATTATTCCTTAATTTCACCTCTGGTTCTAATTTCTTTGATAAACAATGTTGGCCAGAACCTATTTCCAAAGCTATGATTCAAGGTAATATTGAATCTACTTTCCAAAGAGGTGTTGGTATTATTGTCTTGGATTATTCCGAAGCTGATGATTGGAAATTACCAAAAGCTTTAATTGATACTAATTTTTAGATCCCGTCCCCCCCCCTTTTTGCATAGATCTCACACACACACCTCTCCTGTATTATACATGTAGTATATTTTTTTGTTTTGAAGATTTCTCCTAGCTATCTCTTTAAATAATTTGTAAAATCCGATTAGTACATATCTCCTATATCGGTCCAAGAATTAATTTTTTTGTTCTACCATTTGTTGGGGCGCGAGAGAGAGAGAGCCTACCAAGCAGAGACAAAAAAAAATGTATCTATTTATATACATTCAGACAACCCCAAGAATCGAGAGCAAATCAACAAAACGGACCCATCACCCACCCTCCCTTATACATGATATCACCAAGAATAATAAGGAATTGTGTTCTACTAAGACCAAGAATCGTTAGCATTGGATTGCAATTAGTTAGATTTCAATCTAAAAAACCTGATTTCCCAGATTTTTCCAAGATCTATGATCCCAAATTAAGAGAAATTATCGAAAGCACAAATTTCGGAACTGAAGCCATATTGAAAAAGGAAAGGGAAGAACAAGAAAAGAAAAAGAAAAAGAAAATTGAAGAAGAAAGGAAGAAATTGGAACAAGAAAGAGAAGTACAACGAAAACGGGAAGAAAAAGAAGAAGCAGAACGAAAGAAGAAAGAAACAGAGGAACAAGAGATCAAGAATCTTAAAGATGAAAAAGTGGCCAATGTTAATGAAGAATTAAAACTGGAAATTTCAACTACTGAATCAGGAAAACTTGAAGGAGTAGATAAAGACATTCATGAAACAACAGTTGAAACTGAAAATGATGATGAATTGAAATTGAGAATGGAGAATAAAATTATCGCAACTAGCAAAGTAGATGTTGATGAAAATGAAATACCAAATTTAGCTAAAGAGATTAATGAAACAATACAAAAAGAAATTGGTGGATTACCTTCACAAAAGGCAAAACAACAAAGTGATTTAGCAAAAAAATTAACCAAATATTTGGATTCAGCTCATGATACAATTTTAACTGCCACTAGAGCATTAAATGATGTCACTGGATATTCAGCCATTGAAAAGCTTAAAAAATCGATTGAAGAACAAGAGGCCGATTTGAAAAATGCAAAGGAAACCGTCAAGAAATGTAAAATTTCCTATGGTGAAGCAATTCAAAGAAGATCCCATTCACAACGTGAAGTAAATGAATTACTTACCAGAAAACATAATTGGTCTCTGGATGATTTGGAAAGATTCACTGAATTATACAGAAACGATCATGAAAATGAAAGACTTGAAGAAGAAGCTGAGAAGAAATTGGATGAATCAGAAAGTAAAGTTGATGCCGTTCAATTGAAATTAACGCAACTGATATTAACAAGATATCATGAAGAACAAATTTGGTCAGATAAGATCAGAAGATCGTCAACTTGGGGTACATGGGTGTTGATGGGTCTAAATGTTTTGCTTTTTATCGTTGCTACATTTATTGTTGAACCTTGGAAAAGAAAGAAGTTAGTACATGCATTTGAAGATAAAGTTAAGCAAGTCTTGGTTGGTATTTCTCAAGAAAATGAAGCCATATTGGAACCAATAATTGAAAAATTGGAACCTTCAGATGGACACATTTCAATACCAGAACAAGAACAAGAACAAGAACAAGAACCAGTACCAACCCCAGCAAAGCCTTCTTTTAATATTAAGTTCTTTAACAATACTTGGGATGGATTGAAGAGGATTTTTTGGGATAATTATCATGCATTGACATCTCCCGAGATTAGTAATTTGGAATTTGATAAGTATGAATTCGAGATATTCACAGTTTCATTGGCTGTATTTGCATTTAGTATAGGTAGTTTATTAACTACATTATTTAAATAGACTTCTGTATATATTATTGAATACTTATTGATGTTCGTACGCACACGACTTATCTCTTGGTATTCTTGTTCGTTCAAGTTTTTTGACGCAACACAACAATTGTAGGAAAAGAGAGAGACAGACAAAGAGAGAGAGAATGAGAAAAAAAATATGTTGCCACTTGAATTTTCGACTTCACCACAATCACCACTACTATAGACTAAAGCATCAATAATTTTATAGTACAATGGAAGATCCTGTTCTTTTAGATAATGCAAACAGTGCATTGGCAAAGATAAGTACTACTACCACTGCCGGAAATGCCAATGAGACCGATGTCTACCTTAAGTTAAAGAAATTGGAAAAAGAGTTGGACTTATTGTTACTACAAGAAGAATATATTAAAGATGAACAACGTCATTTAAAACGTGAATTAGTGAGGGCACAAGAAGAAGTTAAAAGAATAAAGTCTGTTCCATTAGTTATTGGACAATTTTTGGAACCAATCGATGAAAATACAGGTATTGTCTCATCCACCACGGGATCAAATTACGTTGTTAGAATCTTGTCCACTTTGGACCGTGAATTATTGAAACCATCATCCTCGGTTGCATTACATCGTCATTCAAATGCATTGGTTGATATATTACCTCCAGAAGCAGACTCATCGATTTCTATTGTTGGTGAAGATCAAAAACCAGATGTGACATATGCTGATGTTGGTGGTCTAGATATGCAAAAGCAAGAAATTAGAGAAGCTGTTGAATTACCATTAACCCAAGGTGATTTGTATTCACAAATTGGTATTGATCCACCTAGAGGTGTTTTGTTGTATGGTCCTCCAGGGACTGGTAAAACCATGTTGGTTAAAGCCGTGGCCAATTCATCAACTGCATCATTCATTAGAATTAATGGGTCTGAATTTGTTCAAAAATACTTGGGTGAAGGTCCAAGAATGGTGAGAGATGTTTTCAGATTAGCTAGAGAAAATTCTCCTGCAATTATATTTATTGATGAAATTGATGCCATTGCCACAAAGAGATTCGATGCCCAAACTGGTGCTGATCGTGAAGTGCAAAGAATTTTATTGGAGTTATTGAATCAAATGGATGGGTTTGACCAAACTTCTACTGTTAAGGTTATAATGGCAACTAATAGAGCTGATACTTTGGATCCAGCCTTGTTGAGACCTGGTAGATTGGATAGAAAGATTGAATTCCCTTCATTGAAAGATAGAAGAGAAAGAAGATTGATTTTCTCCACCATTGCATCTAAAATGTCCTTAGCCCCTGAAGTCGATTTGGACTCTTTGATTATTAGAAATGATCCATTGTCTGGTGCTGTTATTGCTGCTATTATGCAAGAAGCTGGTTTAAGAGCTGTCAGAAAGAACAGATATATGATATTACAAAGTGATTTGGAAGAAGCATACACTGCACAAGTGAAGACAGGTACTGAACATGATAAATTTGATTTCTATAAGTAGTGTGACACAGTAACATTAATTATATATACAGATTCACAAACACAAACACCCAGAGACACGGATACGTTTTTCTATAATAGTTCGTAGACACCTAATCCTGGTTTAATATTTGCAAAATCAATATGATCCATATCCAAATGATAAGTATAATTCCAAACCGGTTTAAATTGTGACTCATTAAAGTGATGGAATGAAGCTATTGGGGTGATGAGATATACAGGTTTAGAAGAATTTGCTGTCCTGTCAAGTACTTTATAAACATCTACTACATCAGTACCCATACAATCAATAATACTAATTGATTTCTTTTCATCAATATCATCATCAATGCCGATAGTTTCGGTGGAATTACTACCCAAGATCCAACTTGGAGGTGAATAAGTTCTCCACCAAATCTGTATTGAATCTTCTTTTTGTGAACGTAATTGATCCAAAACTGGAACTACACCTCCTTGATGCCATACTCCCATTAATAAACACATGGAAATGTTGAACATATACCACGTGTATAACATCCAAGGTTTAATCCATTTCAAAGTGAAATCAAAACAACAACAAACAAGGGGAACAAGAGGGACTAAGAATCGTAATTCTTGATGAGGTATTATGGAAAGGAAAATAATCCCACTGATAACAGACAAAAAGGGGGTAGTTTTGGAGTAGATTTTGGATATGATAAAGATTAATCCTGGACCCAAAATTTGTGGTAAATTGATCAAGATGTGGGTGTAATATGGATGGATTCCGTGCTGGGATAAATTCTCATAGTTTGTATTGTATACTAAGTTGTTCCATGGGGTGATGGTGTAATTGCTAAGATTATATGGATCGGATAATACAAGATCCAAGTTTCCAAACATGGCAGTATCAACAATGATCAAAAATACGGTTGTTATGGAAAATCCCAAAACCAAATACACAGAACTGAGGAAATGGGAGAAGATATATTTGACAAGGAACCAACTTGGAATAATTAAAAACGCAGGGAAAGTGATTCGATTAAACACCCCTACAGAAATGAGCACACCAATATAAAACAAACTTGAACTCTTATCCATGTTCTTAATTTCATCATCTTTTGATTCCTCAACATATCGCAAATCATCAATAAGTGTAATAGTAACAATCAACAACAATGTTTCCACACTATTAGAAAACAAATGATTCTGGTACACCAAAGTAACATACGATGTCAGGGTTAAGAAAATCGCCTTGATACGCTCCGGCTTTGTAGGTAACATCCAATATAAACAAGTATCAGTTATGATCCAACTCAATACCGTCAATTGTAATCTGGCCAAATACCAAATTTGCAATGGACTCACGGATATATTGAAAAATTTAATGAAATAAAGTAATGGTCCATATATCAAATACATTGGTCCTAAACTTCTAGCAGGTGCATCATCATGAAATTCCCATGGTATGTTGGTAGAATAATTAAGGATTCGAGATGTCAATACTTCAAAACTTTGGAAATGTTCATCAGGATGAATATACGAATTAGATAATGCAAATACAAATCGAAATACGATCGTGAAAAGGTAGAATGTCCTCCAGTCGAAATTAAGCTTGATCATTGATGGTGGGGTGTGTTCTATGAAGAGTCTACGTATACGCGTACTAAACTGAAAAAAAAAGAAAATCTTCATATACAAAAAAAAATAGAATGGTTAAGGTCGGAAGTGATGTGTCACGTGACTTCCTGGAGTTGCAAAAAGAAAAGAAAATGCTAGTGATTCAATTGAGTTGTCAGAATATAAAATCATGGATAGCGTATTGATAATAATGCGTTACTAGAAAGCAAAAGATCAATTGTTATTTCCATTACTCCAGTGATTGTGTTTATTGCAAAATTTTTCACACAAATATTGACGAAAAGTTGCTAAAAAAAAGAAAAAATTTGTATCATATCAACTGCGATGCTGGATTAGTTACTGTCTCCGATTATATATGCCCAACTAACCAAGTTCATATAGCGATCCAATCTGAAGAACCCAAATTAATACCCAGGGTTAATTATTTGGTCATTTGCATCAACGTGTACCACAAAATGGCTCCCTTTTTTTTTCTTTACACAGAAGTAATGCAACGTTAAAAATTTTAGTGCCGGAGTATTTCCAGTGTGTCCACGCAATCTGGAGAATACGTAAACCAACACCATTCTTCTCCATGGTCCATTTGATTTGTCTACTCCACAACCAATAAGCAAAACCCATGGGATACATAGCTAATAACACATTACTATATCTCACCATCTATTCTTGGGAATGTACAAACCCACTAGGTATGACGTAGATATTTTTTTTTTTTTTTGCAATTCCCATCGTATGGTAAAGAAAGGTGTATGTATAATAAATTTTCAATTAATGGCTCCGAAATGGACGGAGTTTCTTTTGGGGAATTGCTGAATACTGCGATGTGATTGGCCAAAGGAGTTTTTTTCCGTTGCATTAAATATAATTCCCTCTTACACAAAACGCTTACATAAGTTTTTCCACTATATAGTTAATTTTTTTTTTCTTTCTCTAACTCCTCTCTCATCAATTAAATCCCAATACAAAGAGAAAGTCAAAAAAAAGAGAGACAGCTCTCCGAATCAACTAATTTTCTTTTATTACTTTTCTTCTAACTTCATAGACCAAAAGATACACATATCTCCTCACAATACACAATGTTTAGACAAGTTACCAAATCTACTCCACTCACCAAGACTACCCAAAGACTCTTTGCCAGATCTTACATTGCCGGTCAATTCACCGGTAAGAAAGGTTCCGATGGTAACTACACTGTTACTTTAATTGAAGGTGATGGTATTGGTCCAGAAATTTCCCAAGCCGTTAAAGAAATCTATGCCGCTGCTAAGGTTCCAATTACCTGGGAACCAGTTGATGTCACCCCATTGTTGATTGACGGTAAAACCACTTTACCACAACCAGCTGTTGACTCCGTCAACAAGAACTTGGTTGCCTTGAAAGGTCCATTAGCTACCCCAGTCGGTAAAGGTCACACCTCCATGAACTTGACCTTGAGAAGAACTTTCAACTTGTTCGCCAACGTCCGTCCATGTAAATCTATTCAAGGTTACGAAACCCCATACAAGAATGTCGACACTGTCTTGATCAGAGAAAACACCGAAGGTGAATACTCTGGTATTGAACATACCATTGTTCCAGGTGTCGTCCAATCCATCAAATTGATCACCAAACCAGCCTCCCAAAAAGTCATCAGATACGCTTTTGAATACGCCAAATCCATTGGTAAACCACATGTTCTCGTTGTCCACAAAGCTTCCATTATGAAATTGTCCGATGGTTTGTTTGTCAACACCGCCAAAGAAATTGCTGAAGAATACCCAGATGTTACTTTGGATTTCGAATTATTGGATAACACTTCCTTAAAATTGACCGCTGACCCATCTCAATACAAAGATGTTGTCATGGTTATGCCAAACTTGTACGGTGATATCATGTCCGATTTATCTTCTGGTTTGATTGGTGGTTTGGGTTTGACCCCATCCGGTAACATGGGTAACACCGTTTCCATTTTCGAAGCCGTTCACGGTTCCGCTCCAGATATTGCTGGTAAAGGTTTAGCCAACCCAACCGCTTTGTTGTTGTCTTCTTGTATGATGTTGAGACACATGTCTTTGAACTCCGATGCCGACAAGATCGAACAAGCTGTCTTGAAGACTATTGCTTCTGGTCCAGAAAACAGAACCGGTGACTTGAAAGGTTCCGCTTCTACCAAACACTTTACTGAACAAGTTATCAAGAACTTGTAAAGGGGAAAAGATACATTCTACAACGTTTTTATAATATAAACATTATTTATAAACAATTCTTCTTACATAAAAAGGGGAGAATTAAAAAAAAAAAAAGAAATAATATACATTACATATTCTGATTTTATCATAAGGAAAAATTAACTCTAAATTTAATTACTTACTTAATTCTTCAAGAGTAATGTTAGTTCCTTCGACTATAGCTACATGTTCGACTTTGTGTACTCTGTCTTCGTAATCATCCAATGATTCACCTTTGATTAAATCGAGTTCCTTGACCAAAATAGGTGATCCTCTATCGACTTCAGTGATGACTCTATGTATCATCACACCCCCTTTGGTGATTTCACCATCTTGACCAGCTTTCCAACAACGGTCAATGGCATGAGTACCATCAAATGCACCTGGTAAAGCAGGATGCAAATTGATAATAGTAATTCCAGCTTTTTCTAAAGGTTGTAATACAGTAGGAGATAAAATCAACATCCATCCGGCACATACAATCAAATCTGGTTTAATATATGATGATGACGTTTGTTCTTCACTGATGGTACCATTAATTAATAATTTGGATAAGTCGAGATTGAATTGTTCTCTACGTTGTTTACGTTCTTCAACTTGATCCTTAGTGGTTCCCTTATAATAATTTTTCAAGATATGGGTCTTGGTAGGTATGCCTGCTTCTTCTGCTCTTTTTAATCCATAGGCTGATTCCGAAGAAGATATCACTTGGGTGATTTTACCTTTCAATTGTCCTGCCTTTTCAGCGTCTATAAGTGCTTGTAAGTTTGTACCTGAACCAGATATCAATACAGTTATATTCAAAGTCATTATTAAAGGGGTGGGGATAAGGAGATGAGTATAAAGGAGATGGATATATGGGTTGTACTAGTAATTGTTGCAATTATTTTTTCCTCATACATTAATCACTCTGTTTGTCTATCTTTTTTTGACTCTGAGATAGTCCAAAATCTATCGATTATGTAAGCTGAAAATTTTTCCTTTGTAAGAATGAAATTCGTTTGATTTGTTCTTCTCTCTTTCTCTTTCTCTTTTACCCCTTGGTTGTCTCTCTCTCTCATAAAGAGGAGAACAGAAAATGGCAACCGATTTTTATAATTCAGCAAGAACTTTCTTTCTCTTACCAACACATCAACACTATAATATTAAGCCTGATGATATTTAAAGAAGAGCATTACTGTCAACAATCCCTCACAATTGATATTATAAACATTACCAAATGAGACTAGTGGTTATTGGCAAAAAGATAAAACCCGCATGTAGAATTGGGCAGGGTAACCACCACGATGGGGGTGTACGCACCCATACACCAATAGTAATCTCATGCATAATAGCCACGCAGTAATTAAAAAAAAAAATTCTCTCACTTACATACATTATTTTGTTAAGGGGAGAAAAAGAGCGACAGAAAAGCCCACCAACAACGAGCGAACGAGTGGAAGGGTGGGCTGTCTGGCTAATATTGCATCACTCTCTCACCAAACCAAACCAAACAGAAAAATTTTTTTACAAGAGAAAATTTTTTCTCTCTTCCCTTTTACTTCTTTCCTTTCTTTCTTTCTTGTATTCAAACCTCAAAACAATAATAACAAGATGGGTATGTTTCATTGCTTACACAAATAATAGCATCCAATAGAACGAATTGACTACTTTATGAAGAAAGAAGAGAACAGGGCAATGCGATTGATTAATAATTAATGGATTACTCCTTCAAAGGGGGGAGTAGAGAACATCTCGTCATCAATGAAAAATTTTTTATTTTTTTGGTTCTTCCATTGCCCACCACCACCACTACTACCACACAGTGCCTTTCTTAATAGCATATAAGACAATCACTATTGGACTGTAAATCAATTAAATGAGAATTCAATACTAACATGTTATTCGTATAGTTGCTTTCACAATTGAACAAATCCGTGGTTTGATGGACAAGGTTACTAATGTCCGTAACATGTCCGTCATTGCTCACGTCGATCATGGTAAATCCACTTTGTCCGATTCTTTGGTCCAAAAGGCTGGTATTATCTCTGCTGCCAAAGCTGGTGATGCTAGATTCATGGATACCAGAAAAGATGAACAAGAAAGAGGTATTACTATTAAATCCACTGCTATTTCTTTGTACGCTGGTATGACCGATGATGATGTCAAAGACATTAAACAAAAGACCGACGGTAACTCTTTCTTGATTAACTTGATTGATTCCCCAGGTCACGTTGATTTCTCCTCTGAAGTCACTGCCGCTTTGAGAGTCACTGATGGTGCTTTGGTTGTCGTTGATACCGTTGAAGGTGTCTGTGTCCAAACCGAAACCGTCTTGAGACAAGCTTTGGGTGAAAGAATTAAACCAGTTGTTTGTATTAACAAAGTCGACAGAGCTTTGTTGGAATTGCAAACCACCAAAGAAGATTTGTACCAAACCTTCGCTAGAACTGTTGAATCCGTTAACGTTATTATCTCCACCTACTGTGACCCAGTCTTAGGTGATGTCCAAGTTTACCCACAAAGAGGAACTGTGGCTTTCGCTTCTGGTTTGCACGGTTGGGCTTTCACTGTCAGACAATTTGCCAACAAATACTCCAAGAAATTCGGTGTTGACAGAGAAAAGATGATGGACAGATTGTGGGGTGATTCTTTCTTCAACCCAAAGACCAAGAAATGGTCTAACAAAGACAAAGATGCTGATGGTAAACCATTGGAAAGAGCTTTCAACATGTTCATCTTGGACCCAATCTTCAGATTGTTCGCTGCCATCATGAACTTCAAGAAAGATGAAATTCCAACCTTGTTGGAAAAATTGGACATCCAATTGAAGGGTGACGAAAAAGACTTGGAAGGTAAAGCTTTATTGAAAGTTGTTATGAGAAAATTCTTGCCAGCTGCCGATGCTTTATTGGAAATGATTGTCTTGCACTTGCCATCTCCAGTTACTGCCCAAGCTTACAGAGCTGAAACTTTGTACGAAGGTCCATCTGACGATCAATTCTGTACTGCCATCAGAAACTGTGACCCAACCGCTGACTTGATGTTGTACGTCTCCAAGATGGTTCCAACTTCCGATAAAGGTAGATTCTACGCTTTCGGTCGTGTTTTCGCTGGTACCGTTAAATCTGGTCAAAAGGTCAGAATCCAAGGTCCAAACTACCAAGTTGGTAAGAAAGAAGATTTGTTCTTGAAATCTATCCAAAGAACCGTCTTGATGATGGGTAGAGGTGTTGAACAAATTGATGACTGTCCAGCTGGTAACATTATCGGTTTAGTCGGTATTGATCAATTCTTGTTGAAATCCGGTACTATTACCACCAACGAAGCCGCTCACAACATGAAGGTTATGAAATTCTCTGTCTCCCCAGTTGTGCAAGTTGCCGTTGAAGTTAAAAACGCCAACGATTTACCAAAATTAGTCGAAGGTTTGAAGAGATTGTCCAAATCCGATCCATGTGTCTTGACCTACATGTCCGAATCTGGTGAACATATTGTTGCTGGTACCGGTGAATTGCATTTGGAAATTTGTTTACAAGATTTGGAAAACGATCACGCTGGTGTTCCATTGAGAATTTCCCCACCAGTCGTTTCTTACAGAGAAACCGTTGAAGCTGAATCTTCCATGGTTGCTTTGTCTAAATCTCCAAACAAGCATAACAGAATTTACGTTAAAGCTCAACCAATTGACGAAGAAGTTTCTTTGGACATTGAAAGTGGTGTCATTAACCCAAGAGATGATTTCAAAGCCAGAGCCAGAATCCTTGCTGACAAACACGGTTGGGATGTTGCTGATGCCAGAAAGATCTGGTGTTTCGGTCCAGACGGTAACGGTCCTAACTTGGTTGTTGATCAAACCAAGGCTGTCCAATACTTGAACGAAATCAAAGATTCTGTTGTTGCTGCTTTCCAATGGGCTACTAAAGAAGGTCCAATCTTTGGTGAAAACGTCAGATCCCTCAGAGTTAACATCTTGGATGTTACCTTGCACGCTGATGCTATCCACAGAGGTGGTGGTCAAATTATCCCAACCATGAGAAGAGTTACTTACGCTTCTATGTTGTTGGCTGAACCAGCTATTCAAGAACCAGTCTTCTTGGTTGAAATTCAATGTCCAGAAAACGCCATTGGTGGTATTTACTCTGTCTTGAACAAGAAGAGAGGTCAAGTTATCTCTGAAGAACAAAGACCAGGTACTCCATTGTTCACTGTTAAAGCTTACTTGCCAGTTAACGAATCCTTCGGTTTCACTGGTGAATTGAGACAATCTACTGGTGGTCAAGCTTTCCCACAATTGATCTTCGATCATTGGCAAGTTATGTCCGGTGATGTTACCGACCCAACCTCTAAACCAGGTCTTATTGCCAAGGAAAAGAGAGTTAGAGGTGGTTTGAAACCAGAAGTTCCAGAATACACTGAATACTACGATAAATTGTAAGTTAACCTATTTTATAGTTTATTTTCATTTTTTTTTGGAATACTTATTTTGTTTTAGTTATAATATACATCATCTATTAAAAAAAAAATTACAAGAGAGAATGTAGAACGTGTAGTTATCAGTTATTAGTTGGGTGATGATAGTAACGGTGAGAATTATATATTTGTGTATAGAAGCACCGATATGCCCGATCTATAATCGCTATGTTATGATGGGTAATGCGTTCGTGAATCTGATACATTGGTAACACTACGAGGTTTTTGCGTTTGAATAAATGGGTGGGATGTGGTCAAATTTCGTAAGATCGAAGGTCCTAGCCATCATCAGATTTTTTTGTGAAGGTTAATTTAAGGTTTGGCAAATTTAATTCACTTTAATTTAATGGATACGGTAATACCGAATGATTTTTTTTTTTTGTATTTTTACTAACTTAAGCCGAGTGGAAGACAAGCATAATGATATTGATTTAAACTTAAATTTAAGAAGCGAAACATTGCTTACTTTCGAGAACTCTACAGATGATACAATTTAATTGACAGATATTATATAGACGCGTCGTCGGTTAATACAGATCGGTTAGATGGGAATATAATTCACATCTCTTTTATGGTTTAAGACGGATCCGATTATCGATATTCCATAAACGGTTGTAACACGTGAGATAGAAGAGCAGTAATGATATGCATGTATTCACTTCGTAGTTGTAGATCACGTTACACATCGGTCGGAAATTCTTTTTTTGTGAGTCCCCGCGGAAAATTAACTTGTGTGTGAGTGTTTTACTCTTTTTTTTTCGGTCCGTTTTCTTTTTTAGGCTTTGACGGGACGGAAATTTATATGCAGATAATTTATGCGGATAACATATCCATGAGATGAGGGAATTTAACCGGATCGTTAGGACACCTTCATATTTAAAAAGTTAATTGCAATTAACTTGCCTAATTAGGTAAAATTCATCTTCTGCCGGTATGATTTGTGTAAAGTGACAAACCGTTCTTTTCTATTATTTACTTGCCGTGCTTTCAGAGTAGTAAACAATTCAAACCGGTATTGGTTTGGTTCCAATTGGTAATGACAAATTAAGCTAGAATATAAACACTGAATAATAAGGTTTAACTAAATTACACGGGACAAAGTGATAGAGGGGGAGGGGACGGGGGAGAGATTTATATTGTTTGATAATACATACAAAAACAAGATTGGTCATCGCTTTGTTGTCGTAGAGTTGGGATTACCTTTGATAAAAGGCTAACTTTATTGAATCCCGTAGTTCCCTGGGTAGTTTAAAATTCCGAACGCAAAATCACAGAGCAACCAATATTCTTTATTTTCTCGTACATCACGTACGTACATACATAGAATACCTAACGACATACCATGAGACATTTTTTTTTTTTGGGTACCCAATCGTTGCTTTTTGATTGATTGTTTAAACAGTCTAAAATTCGGTCGAGAACTTCCGTGTCCGACTCCAAACCGTAATTAATAGGAATATGGAATATAGGGACAATGGTAGGAAAAACAGGGTTGATTGTACAAAATATCCTTGAAATCCAATCCAGGAAATACTAAAAATCAAACCGGAAAAAAAAGCAATACTTACACAGTAGCAAAATAAGACTCTTCTCTTATGTAAGCACGGTACGAAAAAAATCAAGCGCATTCGTTTACACTCGTGCTATCTGTAAATGTCTTGTGATGACAACTAACAGCACCAGGTATACTCCATCGTTTATCACCCACTGATACTAACACACGATGACAACGAAGGGCTAAATACACCCTCTCGTTAGTAGTAATTTGAAATGTCGTAGAACGTAGTTGCGGAGTAAGGTAAACGATAGATAGAAGGAGAGAGATGTAGCAAAAAGAAGATGACAATCCGGTTTATTCGGAATATCGCACAGTTGTGTGACACACCAAGAGAAAACAGAAAAAAAAAATACACAAGTTGTTCCTTTTTAGGTATGCGTGTGTAGGAGATATAGGGTATGAGAGAGAGAGGAATAGGTCCCCATTGTAACAATATTCCAATTATTCTTTTATTATGCAAGTCATTTCATTTTACCATTCTAAGCCGAACTGAACTAAAAAAGAATGGAAAGGGAAAGGGAAATGTCAAAGGGTTAAAAAGACGCAAAGTTTTCGTATAGAATTTTCAGTGAGTAATTTTGGTGCGTTTATTACTAATTCCGACTTCTTTGCTTTGTGGGATATATTTTTTTCTCTCACACTCTCTCTCTGTTTCTACTTCCTTTTGTTACTTTGAAGGGTATTTCAATATTGCAATTTCTGATTATATATATACCAACCATCGTTCCCACCGGATTCAACTTTGATTTGCTTTTTTATATTTCTTTTATTTTATTTCCTTCTTCTTCTTTTTTTATATTTCTACTTATTCAATAGCAATTCAGTTTGTTCCTTTACGTTACGTTAATACTAATTCATTACTACCACTTTACTATATTCAAATATCCCGCCCCCTAGTCCCTACTTTCTCCTCGTACTCCTGTTGCCTGCACACATTTCCCGATATATAATCACCCTTGATAGAATACAATAAAACTTTCATACCTATCTAATAACAATGATTCAAGATATTTTTTCAACTTATCCCTACTTGATGGTCAATGTCATCATTTCATTGATCTTTATGATAAATTACATCATTCACAGAAACTATCAACTCGGTTTATTGACAATATGGAATCTCGTCGTCGTATGCTGCTCCCCAATACGTTCGATAAGTTTGAACCACATAGCTATAAGTGACACGCAAATACTTTTGATTTTTTTCACCTCCCTAATAATATCCTACACTTGTTTAAAACAAGACAACAAAAATTCAATTTTTAGTAAAACAACCTACTTTTTAACATTTATAATAACGCTTATCCTTCTGGTCGCCTTTATACCTCAGGAAATGTTGTTATCTTCAACTTCAATCATCAAAGATAAAGTCAAGTTTGATCATTTGTACATTGCCTTAAGTGTAACGTATTTAATGGATGCTGTTACCAAATTTGGCTTCCTTTCAGATTTCCCATCCGTTATGATCCAGGGAATTTGGACTTATAACGCCATTGTAATGGTTGTTTCCATGTGGTTTATGATTTACAGTAAAGATACCCTCATCAATATCTTAACCATCATGGATAAGGGATCAAATAGTCAAGATGCTTCAATTATAACATCAGCGATTATTTCCAATTTGAACCAATTGGAACAAGATTACAAAATTTGTTCCCAAGGTACTACTTTGTTTCAAGAATGTTTACAAGAAAGAAATATGGATAATTTACAAACAACTTATCAAATTGCCAAAATCATGGCCATTAACTGTTGGAGTATTTTGAATTTATTCTCCTTAGTTTTGATACCTTCGATAATTGCGATCATTTACAAAAGAAGACAAAATATGAAAGATCAAAAAGAAGAAAGTTCCGTTGAAAAAGTGGAGTCTATTGTATAAACAACTGGGTTGTTCACTATTAATAGATTTCTACTAAGTAAGTTCTTTTTTTATTATTATATATATATAGTTAATGAACGCAATTTTAATGACACGTTTAAATAAACACATATACACACGCATGTACAAAATCAAGAAAGTGGGAAATAGACACACTTCAATGTTTTATTAGATCTCCATCCAAGAGGTTTTCTTCTAGAAACATCTGTTTCTATTAACTTCTTTCGTTAATTTTTTTTTTGCATCCACCAAGTCACGAATAGCAATTTTAAACCATCCCAATAGAATGCTGCGATTCTATAATTCTCAAATATGACATTTCACATCTAGCCGAACCTTCTCTATTTCTTAGCGACTTGTCTTGTTTATTCTTTAAAGCAATTTTTTCAAGTTCATTATTCTTCATGTCCGCAATACCATCGACAGATGTAATCAGTACCAATGATAGTTCTTCACTTTGACTTTCCCCGTATCCAATAACATTCCCGTGTGCTTTCTATACAATTTGTATCCCGATTAAACTTCTTTAGACCATTGTCATCAGCCTCACGAAGATAATGGTGATAATAGTAAGTTTTTGCGAGCGTCGAGAACCCCCGCACTTTTAGTTATCAGCTTTCCTTACGGTCAAAAGCATAAACAATCCATGTATAATAATCTATTATATAGTTATAATTATTGATAACTTGAGATAGTATTGGGTATTATACACATCTCTTTTTCTTAGCCGAATGATGATCCCAGGAAAGAAGGCTTGTGGGAAATTGTTCATATCTCTCTTAGCGTGTCTCGCACTCACTCTCTATCAAACGAAGAGGTGGAAATATTTTTTTTCTTGCGTAACTGATTTCCTAATTGGGATTGATTCATTGTGGGATTCGTTTTCCCAATTAGGTGCAGATAACCACCCGCACACAGAAGGTTAGGGGTATAATCTGATTAGAAGCCTAACTCCAATTTAATAGATCTTACTAAATGCAAGTCGATATAATATAAATACTCATGAAAATTACTTGAAATTTTGTATTTTGTTTTCACTATTACTCTTCATTAATCAATCTAACAACCACTCCCTTGTTACAAACATGGAAAGATTATCCCAATTATCAATGCACGCAACTGCATCTGTTGCTCCTCCACCACGTCCAGCTCATCCTTTAGATCAATTGACTCCGGCTGAAATTAGATCTGTTTCTGCCATTGTCAAAGCCAAATATCCTAGTAAAGCTATCAACTTCAACACCGTCACTTTAAGAGAACCGATGAAGAAAGCTTACTACGAATGGAAGGAAAAGAACGGTCCATTACCACCACGTTTGGCCTATTTCGTTATCGTTGTTGACGGTGATAATGGTGTTCATGAAGGTTTTGTTGATATTGGTGCCCAACAATTGATTGAAAAGAAGCATACAGATGGGGTTCAACCAATATTAACTCCAAGTGATTTACAAGTCACCGAAGATATTATCAGAAACGACCCTGATGTTCAAAGACAATGTGAATTGAGTGGTGTTCCAAAGAACTCTATGCACCAAATTTATTGTGATGCCTGGACCATTGGTTATGATGAAAGATGGGGTGCCTCCAGAAGATTGCAACAAGCCTTAATGTACTGGAGATCAGATGAAGATGATTCCCATTATTCACATCCTTTAGATTTCTGTCCAATTGTTGATATGAATGCTCGTAAGGTTATCTTCATCGATATCCCATCTAGAAGAAGACCACTTTCTAAACACAAGCATTCTAGTTATCATCCAAAACATATTGCTGAAAAATTCGGTACCCCAGAAAATCCATCTGGATTTAGACAAGAAGACCACCCAATTAACATTACTCAACCAAAAGGTGTTTCTTTCAAAATGGAAAATAATGTCATGACTTGGTCCAACATGAATTTCCACATTGGGTTCAATTATCGTGAAGGTATTGTTTTAAGTGATTTCAGCTACAATGACCATGGTAATGTCAGACCATTGTTCCACAGAATCTCTCTTTGTGAAATGGTGGTTCCATATGGTTCTCCAGATTTCCCTCATCAAAGAAAACATGCACTTGATATTGGTGAATATGGTGCTGGTAACATGACCAATTCTTTGGCTCTTGCTTGTGATTGTAAAGGTGTTATCCACTATTTGGATGGTCACGTTGTTGACAGAACCGGTGATGCTGCAACCATCAAAAACGCCATTTGTATCCATGAAGAAGATGATGGTATCTTATTCAAACATTCTGATTTCAGAGATGATTTCCAAACTGCTGTTACTACCAGAGGTAAGAAATTGATTATTTCTCAAATCTTCACCGCTGCTAATTATGAATACTGTATTTACTGGATTCTCAGACAAGATGGTACTATCAAATTGGAAATCAGATTGACTGGTATATTAAACACTTATGTTTGTGCTGACAATGAAGATATTGGACCATGGGGTACTGTTGTCTATCCAAATGTTAATGCCCACAATCATCAACATTTGTTTTCTTTAAGAATCCATCCAAGAATCGATGGTGATGGCAATTCTGCTGCTACAAGTGATGCTGCCCCATCTCCATTTCCAGCTGGTTCTTCACAAAATATGTATGGTAATGGATTTTATTGTAAAAAGACCACTTTCAAAACTGTCCAAGAATCCCTTACCAATTTGGAAAGTTCCACTGGTAGAACTTGGGATATTTTCAACCCTGATTCCATCAATAAATATTCTGGTAAACCAGCTACTTATAAATTGGTTTCCACTTTCTGTTCTCCACTATTAGCTCAAGAAGGTTCTTTGGTTAGAAAGAGAGCACCATGGGCTGCTAGCCACACCCAAGTTGTCCCATATGTTGATGAAGATCTTGGATATGGTAGATTATATCCATCTGGTGATCATGTTGCTCAATGGAGTGGTGATGGATTAAGAGGAATGAGAAAATGGATTGGTGATGGATCTGATAAAGTTGAAAATACAGATATTCTCTTTTTCCATACTTTTGGTATTACTCATTTCCCAGCTCCAGAAGATTTCCCAGTTATGCCTACTGAAATTTTCGATTTGATGTTAAGACCAAGAAATTTCTTCGTAGAAAATGCTGTTTTGGATGTTAAACCATCTTACGCTAGAACTACTAAGGAAGTTAAAGCAGGTGTTGCCGCTTCTCATTTGAATGATGACAAGATTTCAACTTTGGCTTTCACTGGTCAAGGTTCTTGTTGTAAGAAGTGAGTTAAACTTATCTAGAATCCCTTTTTATATTATTTATATTTATATCGTGTTTCTTTTATTTTAAGTATTCTGTGAATATGACATTATTTGTTTAATTTTGAAAGTCTATAAAAAAAATTATTGTTACTTGTATCATGCGTCTATAAATATATGGTTTGTCCTTGCTAATAAAGAGATACAACTTTCGATTGCACTGGTTCGGTTCTCTTTGTTAATAATTCCCTAATTATAAAGCCAATAGTGTTTTCATCTTCAAAATATCCAATATGAGCCCCAAATGCAGAGACCAATGATATATCGAATAACCCCGTTGGTAAACCATAATCCAATCTACCTTTTAAATTCAACGAAGTCAACAGTTTCAATTCGTCTCCTGTCAATTCCTTCTTTTTAAAAATTGCTGATCCATCTAAGTCGCTATCGTCATCTGTCTTTCTTTGCATGGATTTAGAAGTTTTCCATAATTTTGTAGAAATAACGTTTTTAAATTTGGAAATCATCTCCAATCCACCACTAAGCCCTGCTTTATTTTCAAATGGAACATGAGCTGCTTTAAAATCGCCAAATTTCGGATTCACCAATGGTTCAATTCTATAAGCTATTGGATCACAGGGATGGTAAAGGTTGTAAACATTGTTACATTTTGGAGAAACATATTCATTGGAAGGTTGCTTAGTTGATACCTTTAGTGGCCGACCAACTATATTCTTTCGTTCGATGAGTTTGAATATACCAACTGGAGAACCAACAAGGAACAATTTATCTACCTCAAATGCTAAGTCTTTCTCGAAACTCACATCACCTTCTTCGATAGTTCCACTCTGTCCAGATAATATATCAAAAGAAATTGCTGATCCTAAAGAATGACCTAAAATGTGAACTTTCCCTTTGAAACCAGGATTTCTTTCTTTGTATAATCGATACACGCGGTTCAATTCAGATGTCACTGCTGTCAACATTTGCATTAAATATTCCTTCTCATAATAAAGCAAAATATCACAACCCACGTCACCTAATATTTCACGAATGTACGGTATTCCCTCAACATTAAGTTGTGACAAGGAAGGTAATCTACTATCTTCACCTTCTTTATTTGCCTTTGCAGGGTTAAAAGTGATTTTATGCCTCCAAGATATGGGCAACACTTGAATCCTTGTATTTGAAGAGTCATTATGGTTAGGCACAGTTAATTTCTGATACGCAGGGTTGTTGTTGAATACCCGTTTGATGGTTTTTCTTAACAAATTAACACTGTGGGAAAATGTATATGCATCATCTCTACTTCCCATTTTTTGACCAATACCATGAACACAGAACACCAAGTGATCAATTTCTCTATTAGCTTCCTCTTGTGAAGTATCTAAATCGAAATCATGTTCCATATTATCACCTTTTGGTTGTTCTTCTTCTTCTTCTTCATCCTCTTCTTGTCTAGTTGTGTTATTACCTCTTGAAGTATCAACTTTTGTAGGTTCAACCTTTCCTGTCTCATCATTCTTTGTATCTTTGTTATCATCCACCGCAGGCTTTGTTTCGTAACCCCTTGATATCCTAGAAATACCAAGATAAGAATTCGACCCAAGTGTTCGAACAAGATCCAATTGGAATTTACCCAGATACGCAGCTGGAATAAGAAATGCATCTTTATCATTGAAATACAACACAACTCTTCCATCTTTCAATTGGTATAAATCATTCAGTTGTTTTAAATCAACCTTACTATCTCCTTTTCCATCCTGTTTAGTGTCCTCCAATTGAGCCTGGGTTATTTGTTCAGTAGGTACATTCTTATTAAACAAAAATGGTTTAACTTCTTCAAATCCTTGCTCAATTTCAATTGATTCAGAAGTAGGTAAAGGCATTTGTCCATCTTTATACCATAATCCTCGTCGTATTTCATATCGTGGTCCATCCCAATATACAGGATATATTTCCATGCATGATAAATCCGCTTCGAATAATTTATCTTCATGAACTGGTATTTTTGAATTGGGGGATTTTTGAAATGTATATTCGAGATTCAATGAATCATAATCCGAAAATGGGATGAATTTTTGCGGCTCTCTGGTTTTCACATAGTTGTAATATGAAGGTCTCGAATTGGGTATATCAACTGCATAAAACCACTTGATATTTGGGGTATGTTTTGTTTTCGACAGTTCAGAAATAATACTTGATGACATTTTGGAGGCTATTTGATATCCTTGTCTTCTTAATTAGGAGTGTTTTGAGTACATATGTAATTTCAGCTTATTTTTTTTTGTTTCTTTGATATCTTTTGATTGAGGCGAACCCGATCGTTTGGACCCGCATATATGGCGAATTACACAAAATCTGGATCTTTTATAGATCTCCTAGTTTATATATATATATATATATATATTAAATAATACTTATAAGCAATATACACTATTTTTTTTTATGTCATACCTGGCAATGGCAAAGTTAATTCACCGGATGGATATTTTAGAATGGCAGCATTTGAAAAATCACTATAATAATGGGTATTTGGAATTTTTCTACCTATTCTTAAAAATATCAGGATATCGCCGTTGTCATCTTTAATTCCCTTTGCCAACGCTTCGGCAATCTCATTCTTCAAATCAGTTGAGTTTGAAAAGAGCTCCTTCAAATTGACAGACTCAATTTGATCGCCAACGTATTGTTCAATATCATTCACCAAGAGCGAAATGGTGCTGTATTTCTCATACAATTTGGCCGCAACTTTAGTCAATTTCACTTCATTTGATAAGTTTAACCACTCCAACACCCCGGTCTCGTTATTATATGCTGTCAAAAGAGGTGGGATAATGTTACCCTTTGGATCATCTCTCCTCAATGATTCTGCAGTTTCGGCAATGGCTGCTAAACCCCATCTGGCGGCTCCCGATAAGAAAAGACCTAGCAAAATACCTTGGAATAGCAAGGCAGTTCTTCCTCTCGTGGCACACCCTGGTATTAAAAGCATGGCCAAAATATAGTGATGAACTCTCAAAGTTAGATTTGGCAACAGAGCCAAACAAGCTAGTCCCAACACAAACATGGAATAGACAAACAAATATTTCCTGAAACGACCAGATAACCAAAGTTTATAAGCCTGAATACATGCACAGGTTACAATTGTGAGTATAATGGACCCCACAGCAAATATTGCTCCTGGTTGTTCTTTCAAATCAGCAATGGTCAATCTGTCAACTGGCAATCTATCGAAGGTCATATTGTTCAACACACCTAACCAAAACATAGGATACCATAATAGTGTTCTACTCAAATAGGATATTTTCATGAGTGAGCCATTTGCATTAACAGGTTCCGATAATGTGCGTTTGGCGGAAACACGCCATAGAACATATAAAATACAGCACGATGGTAAAAATCTTTCCAATGCGATAGATAACAAATGAGCAAAATCAGTGTATCTATTTGGATCGACATCCACAGGTGGGTCTGTAGCCAAGCAAATTGTCCAGAACCCGCAAATACTTATAGTCCAATAAGCGACAGCCCCACTTCCAAGATAAACCACTGGAATTCCTAGGATGATATTCATAAACAATATTAATAACCTTGGATCATAACAATGATTAAAGGAAGTTTGATCTGGAAGTTTTAGTTTCTTAAAAAAGTAAGAAAATTTGAAGAAAGATAAAAATTCAATAGATTCACTTACTCCGTAATGACCCTTCGCAGATTTAAAATAAGGTTGGTCTTTGCTATTGTAAGAAAGTCTAGCACAACCACCCCAAAAGGGTGATATAATACCGGCATGGACCCCAGCACCACAGGGGTAACTGTCGCCACGATATGGATTACTTATTTGATTATCGTCTAATTTATTCTCTACTTTCGTTCCACCACCAACAAAATACCCACGATATTTAATCCTTTGATCACCTATTGGAATTAGTGAATAAGTCCAACTAGACCTATCACATAATGCGGGGCATCGAACAAAAATATCCGATTCTGGGTGTTCTTCATTATTTGTATTAGCTACTTCCGGACATAGGTTACCATTCAACCCACATGCTCCATTCTTTCCTTTCCAAAATTCTTGCAGCGGACCGCATGACAATGTATAAATGTGTGTGCTTGGATCGTTCGACAAATAGGGAGGAACGGTTAAATATGGAACTAGTATATTGTAACAAATTCCGGCCCAGAATAATAAATAAGCGACCAACAAAGCTCGTCTATAAGGTAAAGGAACTCTAGCTCTGAATTTGTCCGGAATGGCTTCCAAAAACTCCAAATAAGAAATTCTTGGAGCCGGATCATCTCGAGGATCCAAGGGACCATTCCAAAATAGGAAAAGGAAACGCTTTATTCTTCCCTTCCATGAATCATCGTATTGAAAATAAAGATCAGTTTGATCGTCGACTATTCTAACGACGTCAGGGTTGGTTGTCTCGTCGTTAACCCCACCTTCATTCAAGGTGTTGTCAGACAAAAGGGTACTACTCATATTGCTGCTAGTAGTGTTCTTATTTTTATTTCCAGTGGTTGTATTGTTGGGATCTAGTGACAGAAGTTCTATGATTTCAAGATCTGATGTGGAATTGGGTTGGTTGTCATTACCAGGTGATAGCGAAAGTGAAGATAGTGATTTCATGAAAAAGAGGGGAGGGGGGGTAGGAAACGTTCCTTTATTTATTTTTTTTTTTTAAGCCTACTGGAATCGTATCCGTATGTGATAATAATTAGAATAATATTATGTAATTAGTAGGGACAGATTTTCTGTTTTATTTTTTTTTTCTTTCTTTTTTTCTTAGCTGTCAGTTGTTTGTCAGTGAATTAAACCGGATCCCCGATATCACCCTCCAACGGTAAACACATCCTTATCAACTAATTAGTCTTTGAAGATAAACGTGTGGGAAAGACTAAATTTTGTATAATATAATGTAATCAAACTAGTCACTAGGAAATAGCGCTTGTTGTCAAGAACTGTAAACTTCTTCTACCAATTACTGATGCAATCGTTTTACATTCTTTTTATTGCCAATGAAGATCAATTTTCATAAACAAATTTGTCGCACAAGTATAAAGAATTTTGGCGCACAGTATGAATAAAAACTAAAAAGACTATATCTTCGATTACTCCTCATCCAAATATGATTTATCCAGTTGAAATTTACAATTTATCAACTACTACTTCAATTGTTTCCTAGTATATGAATTTGTTTTACAAAACATTCCCTCATATATATTGATCATACACAAATATATAATCTGTGCTCTCGTGCTCCATATCTCATGGTAAGCGTTTATGATATTGTAACAATTCTCATGACCTATGGTCTGATTTGATTTGTTCTATTTATCATATCCTCTATCTATCAAACTCACACGGTTCATATATTTGTTGATCAAATAAATAACAGTCCAATAAAAAAAGTGATGCAAGATCATGCATGTTCTTTTCTAGTTTCCTCAGACTGCTAAAAATTGCTGCAAATATTATTTTGGTAATCGTCAAGTTTGACACATTGTTCCACAATCGTTGACACTAAAAAAAATATCGACACTAAAATATTTAAAGGTGAATAACTTCCACAAATATTATTTTCTTTTTTTTTTTTTAACGAAATATCTTATTATCAAAAATTAATTAACTCATTACTATACAATTATTAAAAACTAATATACAAATCTGCAAAAAAAAACTATAACGTTACGGACGTAAACGAAAAGTGAAAACGAACTAAATGAATCTATTTGCTTCTAAATCCCTCCCAAAATGCAGTTTCTAACCGGAACACATGGTACATGATTCTGGATTATCAATGGCACAAGCAACAACTTTGGCACTGTAAATATCATTCTCAATTTCTTCAATAGTTCTGTTATCAACTGGTTGTTCAGCTTCAGCTTCTGGTTTGTTATCAGTTATCTTCAATTCAGCAATTGAGTTTTCCAAGGAAGTTGGTTCAGTGGATGGGGATTTGGATTGTGGAGCATCACTGGTGTTTTCTTCACCAACTCTTCCTTTGTTGATATATCTCTTGATATGTAATTTATCCAAGTTGGCAACAGTTTGACCAGCAGTTTCAGCAACCAATTTGTCGATAGTAAATTGAATAGCGGCAGAAGCAGCTTGAGTTCTCAAGTAGTACATACCGGTCTTCAAACCCTTCTTCCAACCGTAGAAATGCATACTGGTCAATTTACCCATAGTTGGTTCTTTGATGTGGATATTCAATGATTGAGATTGATCAATAAATGCAGCTCTATCAGCAGCCATATCAATGATATGCTTTTGGGAGATTTCCCAAACAGTCTTGTACAAAGCTTTAATTTCGGCTGGAATGTTTGGCAAACCTTGAATGGAACCATTGTTGGAAATAATGTTACTCTTCATAGCATCATTCCAAACACCCAAGTCAACCAAATCTTTCAACAAGTATGGATTAACAATTTGGAACTCACCAGCCAAAACTCTTCTGGAGTAAATGTTAGAAGTGTAAGGTTCGAAACATTCGTTGTTACCCAAAATTTGAGAAGTAGAAGCAGTTGGCATTGGAGCAACCAACAAGGAGTTTCTTAAACCATATTTAGCCATTTCTTGTTTCAAAGTATCCCATTCCCATAATTCAGTTGGTTTTCTGTTCCATAAGTCGAATTGTAATAAACCTTGGGAAGCTGGAGAACCTGGATAACTTTCATAAGGACCTTCTTCTTTAGCCAATTCAATGGAAGATTCAACAGCAGCATGGTAGATGGTTTCAAAGATTTGAATGTTCAATTCTCTGGCTTCTTGGGAATCGAATGGCAATCTCAAGTTCATGAACGCATCAGCCAAACCTTGAACACCCAAGGCAATTGGTCTGTGTCTCATATTGGATCTTTCAGCTTCTGGAACTGGGTAGTAGTTACGGTCGATAACTCTGTTCAAGTTACGGGTAACAACCTTAGTAACTTCATGCAATTTATCAAAGTTATACCAGGTGTTGGATTCGTCATGTTCAACAAAAGATGGCAAAGCAATGGAAGCCAAGTTACAAACAGCAACTTCATCTGGAGCGGAATATTCAACAATTTCACAACACAAGTTAGAAGACTTGATAACACCCAAGTTCTTTTGGTTAGATTTTTGGTTACATGCGTCTTTGTACAACATGAATGGGGTACCAGTTTCAGTTTGTGCACTCAAGATAGCGTACCACAATTTTTGGGCTTTGATGGTTTGTCTACCACGGTTTTCTTTTTCGTATCTGGTATACAAAGCTTCGAATTCATCACCAATAGCATCAGATAAACCTGGAGCTTCGTTTGGAGAGAACAAGGTCCAGTCACCATTTTGTTCAACTCTCTTCATAAACAAATCTGGAATCCACAAGGCTGGGAACAAGTCTCTAGCTCTGATTTCTTCTTTACCGTGATTCTTTCTGATATCAATAAAGTCAAAGATATCACTGTGCCATGGTTCCAAGTATAAGGCGAAAGCACCTGGTCTCTTGTTACCACCTTGGTCGACATAACGGGCAGTGTTGTTGAACACTCTGACCATAGGAATGATACCATTAGAAGTACCGTTAGTACCAGCAATGTAAGCACCAGTAGAACGGATGTTGTGGATATGTAAACCAATACCACCAGCACTCTTGGAGATCAAAGCACAAGATTTCAAGGTATCGTAAATACCTTCAATGGAGTCATCCTTCATTGCAAGCAAGAAACAAGAGGACATTTGTGGTCTTGGAGTACCAGCGTTGAACAAACATGGAGAACCATGAGTGAAGTATCTTTGGGACATCAAGTTATAGGTTTCGATAACTCTTGGAATATCTCTACCGTGGATACCAATAGCAACTCTCATAATCAAATGTTGTGGTCTTTCAGCGATCTTACCGTTGATACGTAACAAGTATGATCTTTCCATGGTTTTGAAACCAAAATAGTTGTAGTTGAAATCTCTATCGTAAACAATAGCAGAGTTTAATTCATCTTCATTTTCCATGATGATATCATAGGTTTCTTTGGAAATCATAGGAGAGTGTAAATCAGTTTTTGGGTTGATATATTCATACAAAGCTTGGGAGACTTTGGAATATTGTTTGGTGGTTTGCTTGTGTAAATTGGAGACAGCAATTCTGGCGGCTAAAACCGCGTAATCTGGATGCACGGTAGTCATGGTAGCAGCAATTTCAGCTGCCAAGTTATCTAATTCAATAGTGGTGACACCTTGATAGACACCGGATATAACTTTTTGAGTAATAGCAACAGGTTCGACATGATTTGGGTCTAAACCGTAACATAATCTTTGCACTCTGGCAGTGATCTTATCGAAACGGACTGGCTCTTTACGGCCATCTCTTTTAAAAACATACATTGTTATTGATAAATATTGAAAAGGAAAGTCAACGAGACAAGAAAAGAAAAGAAAAGAAAGAAGGAAATAAAAAAAAAAGAAGAGAGGAGGAGGGGATACTGGGAAATAGTTTCTTATTTATAGCCCAAGACGCGACACGTTCAAAATAAAATGAGATTTTTTGCAGAAACGAAGAGAAGAAAATTTTTCTGTGTCGAGCGCGTAGTTTTGTTTACGTTTCATGTAACAGTCGCATTTGCTTATTAATTGTAGACGTGTAGCAATCAATTTCTTCGATGCTTGATTCGGACGATTTCAAAACAATTTCCTTCCTGATTTAGGTTTGTTTGCTGAGCCAATTGCTTTGTAATCTGAGAATCCCATATTATTATCGCTGCCCATTTGCGTCATCGGTTATGGTGTTTTAATTTATCAGTCTCGTTTAGTGATATTTTATTTAGTATCATCAGACGTGGTACGTGTGGTACGTGTAATACGTGAAGCGTGTAGCGTGTAACGTGTAACGTGTTGCTCTTTTACTCACAAACACAAAAAGATCGTGCAATTTGATCTTGCTTTAGCATCTCTTCATTAGCGCCACCTTGTTTAATATTAAGCTCCCTATTATCTTATCATTCCAGGTAGAACTCTTTTTGTTATTGTTTTGGATGTGGCTAAAATAGGGGATGATGTTATTATTTATTGTTGTAGATGCACAGATTATTAGTTGACGACAATTGCGTTATAAACTTTACAAAGTATAGAAAAAGGGATATCCTTGGTGCAATGTGGGTTGGGTATATTAGTAATTAAGGGATGTATTGATCCTTTTGTTGTAATCAAAAGGAATTGGTTATTCCTATTTTTTTATTCTTTTTACAAAAATTTGGTTATCAACTTTCAGCAAAAAATTTGTGTTACAAGATTGTACATAATTAGTGAGAATATCAACTATCACTCTATTTAAAGGAAAATACACTTAGTCATATAGAATGAACGAAAATCAATTATGATTATCTACAATCTGTGTACTCTCAAATGAGACTCCCCTGTTTCCATCTCAACCTCACTTTCTATTCTCTTGCCTACATTGTATATACTGTTCCATGGTCTATCAAAAATGTTGGGTAGAATTGAGTCTTTTCATAGTAGGAAAATCACGTGCTGCATCGTTTAAATCCGTCCAAATACATATCCGGTGGTTCCCTTTTCTTTCTATTTTTCGTTCCCGCGTTCCGCACTGTTGGGCCCCAAAAAAAAAAAAGAGATACTCTTTTTCAATCTCGGTACCCTGTTCTTTTTTATATACCCTTTCTTTCCTTAGCTTCAATTGAGTGATAAAGAAACAGTTCCTTGCCAAGATGTTTACTAAGACTCTCAAATACCTTATCCTTGCGTTTCTTATATCTACTCATAAGACCTTGCCGTTCGCTTACGTGATCCGTTTCTATTATCACGCTTTCTTGGGTTTTTTCAGTCAAAGATCACATTATCTCAAGACCAAAAAGAATTCCTTTGGATACAATTCTCCTAAAGATTTATTCACATGGGTTACTTTAGATTCTTATGTCACTCCATTAGAAATTGACATGTATATGCATAAGCTGAATTCAACTTATTTCTTGGATTTGGACATTGCAAGAACTAAATTGTTAACCAGATTATTTCAAACATTTTGGTGGTGGAGTTATGATAATGGCCATGGGAAAGCAAAGAAAGCTGGTGCATTGTCAAATATCCCATACGTTCCAGTTGCTATTGTTCAATGTCAATTCAAGCGTGAATTAAAACCATTCCAAAGATTCAAAATCAGTTCCAGGGTTTTAGCTTGGGATAAAAAATGGCTCTTTGTCATGTCTAAATTTCACACTGCCGATAATAAAGTCACTGCAATTGCAATTACCAAGTATGTGTTTAAACTTGGAAGACTCACTATCGGTCCCGAAGAATATATTAAACATTGTAACTTCTTGAACGAAGAAAATCAACAAATCAATGCAAAGAACTATGAATTGGTCAAATATTTGGTTGATGTTGAAGACATTGAAAAGATCGCAGAAGCTGCTTCTTAGATTTGGTTTATAAATACATGATAGAAAGAATATATTCCTATAAATATTATTATACATTACAAATAAAAATAAAAAATTAGAATAAACTTGAATAAAATAACAAACTAACCCAAACAAAATAAAAAAAAATAAGAACTTTTCTTTGCGTAATAACTCGAATTATGCTAATCCAAAACCTTCATGACCTTCTGTAATAGCCATTAACAATGACCCTCTTAATGTTTCGTAAGTCTCATAGCTTGGTAAATCAATTTGATTGAAACAGGTATGGGAAGATGGTAATCTATCTGACGATCCATAATCACGATGGATGCTAAATTTACATGTTCCACTAGCACCACTAAGCTCTTTGAAACCATTCAACGGCACTTTAGAGGTACCAGTAGCAAATTGTAACAATCTTGCTCTCTCTTCATTATCAAAAGACTTGACTGCTCTCCAAAACCATTGGATCTGCAAAGACAGTGGTGAATAGTTATTATACGTGGTATGGTTTTGCCAATCCAAAACATCAATATCTGGTAACCCAGAAATCAACAATTCTAACTCCTTCTCATCAAAGATTGCAACTAAATCCTTTGGAATAATTTCATGGAATCCCATCAAAAAGTTTTCCATTTGCTCTTCAACAGACGTCTGCAATCTATACTCAACAACCTTCTTCACATACTCTTGTTTATTTTCTTCGGTGACTGGAATGTTACGACCATTTGGAATCAAGTCTATAATCTTGTGTTCACCATAGTCATCAGTTTCAACAGAGAAATCTTCAGTGATAACATCAGTTATATCATTCTCTAACATCCACATTAATGACTTGAAGTATTCCAAATCCAATGTTTCCATATCCTTCAATGACTGTTGCTTACCCAATATTCTCTTATATACAGCTCGAGAAAAATGACAGTCCAAGAAACAGTTATCGTAAATAGCTTTACCAATGATTCTTCCAATGAATTTAAAGAAAGACAAATGCTCAGGATTGATGTACGATGTTCTGTTTGGATGGAAAGTAGTTTCATCGGAAACAACAGGAGTAAACAATGCATAATCAGGATTAAACATTTGTCGACTCAAGACTTGGTACCATTCTCTAGTGACACCACCAGCATCAATACCCTGTTCACCTTTGAAGTTGATCTCCAATTTTGAATTTTTGAATTCATCTTTTGGTTTGAAAAATAATGCTCTGTAAGAATCTAAGAATACTTGATCACGACGAACACTAACTAACAATTTTCGGTTTTCCTTTTTATCCAGATGCATCTTTCTGTCGAAATAATTCTTCTTGTTATCAAACTCCAAGACACGAGGATTTCTCACCAACATACCAAAAGGTCCACTCATGAGATTTGGATTGCTTCTAACCATTTGGTTAAGAATCTTTTTATGTTCATCAGTAAATGAAAAGAATAAAGACTCAATTGGTTCCTTTGTGAAATCAATCTTCTTGGCTTCATATTTCAAACAATCCTTAATTGGTAACTCCCTCACTTTACTGTGCTTACAAACAACCATCAAAGCTTCTATAAGCGGAAGCAAAGCATTAGCAATATTATGCAAGTGTGGTTTCTCTTGCAAAACTCGTAAGCACTCACTCAAAGCATCCCAAAGGCTTCCCAAAGCAAGTTTCTTGTACAACCCAGTCAATTCTTCGATATCATCTTCCTGCGTTTTATCTTTGTTCTTTTCTTTTGTTTCGAACATGTAATCCAAAGCAGTCAAAATACGCAACAACTTTGCTTGATCAGAAGAGTGGGCACTAAACTTAGAGAATGACCTGCTTTCAGAACCGCCGCCTTCAATCAACTCTTTTGTCAAACTGTTCAAATCGGTAATAAGTTTTTGTCCCAATTCACTAGCTTTCTCGGATAATTCAAAGGAGAAGACCCTTTGAGCATTCTTCAAAACTGAAAAGTTTTGCATGGCACTGATTGTTCTTCTGAATGTAGTGTTTGAGCAATCATTACCCGTCAAAATCTTAATGATTTGCTTGTAGTTTTCATCTGGAATAAAAGGTGGCGGTGGAGTAAATGGTTTATTATGCTCTTCGTTTTCGTTGTCATGTTCCTGTTCACGTTCATGTTCATTTTCATTTTCATTTTCATGTTCATGTTCATTTCCATCTTCTCCTTGCTTTGGACTCTTCAATGCATGCAAGGCTCGAGTTGCAACTTGCAATACTCTTGCCAAAATATCCAAAAGAGTTTGATCATCAGTGACTAATTTGCTCTCAAGAATTTTTAAGATGTAATTAATTGGGAATTTGCTCTCTTTCGTAACATTCTTCTTGTCTTTCTTAACAATAAACATATTTTCATGCTCAGTTAATAAGAAATATTTTAAGTGATTGTTTCTTTCCAACAAATAGTCAACAGCTTCCACTAGTTGAATACCCACAGATATTTGTGTAGCACCAATAGGCAACTTGTACTGCTTCTTGCCATCTTTGCTACCACTTGCTCTGTTACAAATTTGGGCATAAACTTTTTGCACTGGACGTTTAATGATGAAACATTCGTGTAAAATTGCAATCATCAAGCTCATAATTTCAATTCTGCTTTGCTTATTGTTGCACATGTATTGCAAAGCAATGTAGATATGTTCTCTTTGTCCAATTGCTAATGGTGAAAACAAAAGTCTTATCAAAGCAGCGATACCTTGTTTGTCAGACAATGGTGAGAAAAATATTCTTCCACTTGGTTTCTTTTGTGATCTTAACGTCGCAACAGCACTGCTACGTCTTGAACCCAGAGCATGGTCATCATCAACTTCAAATGGAGCATCAGGATCGACATCGTCAAGATCAAATTCACCCTGAGTCGCATCCAATTCAGCATATCTTCTGGCCATAGATTCTTGTTGAAGAATTTCTTCACGAATATTATCAGGCAAAGCTTCCAAAAAGTCAGGATCAATTTCACGAGCATTATTATCAGTGGATGTAGCATTTGCTCGTCTTTCACGAACATACAGGGCAAGGACTTCTTCTCTCATGTCCTCTGGTAATGCCTCGATATAATCAGGATCGATATCTGTACCACTAATATCAACATCCCGGTCACCAATTCTAACCATAACAGGTTCCCTTTCTGGAGCGTTAGCAGCATTTTCTTCACGTTGTCTAGCTTCCTCTTCACGTTTTCTTTCTTCTTCTTCCAACTGCTTACGTCTCTTTTCTTCTCGCTCCTTTTTGACCTTCTCTTGCTCTTCTTGCTTCTTCTTGTATATCGCAACACTCTCATCTTCAATTCTGTTAATTATTGCAGGAACTAGCCCAAGGCACCAAGACTCTTTGTCTTTGGAATAAAACATTTTCAACGCATCGACCCAACGTTCTTCCGTGGATTTGATATGGAACTTGTGACTTTGATCTGCATGTTTTGGAGTGCGTCCTAATTGCATCATATTTTCAAACAAACGACCTATAGTAGCACCACTAGGGGTACCTTCATCATTACCATTAAATTCAATAGATCCTCTGAAATTACCCTCCCGGAATAAACCATCAAGTAATAAACTCAAAGCTGGTGATGTTCTTTCTAATTGAGTAAATCCAGCTTGGTCGATGATTCTTCTTGCACCCGATGTTGTTGGGGTAACCATTCTAAACTCGAAGTCCAGTCTGGATTCAGAGTCACTCAAATCAATATCAGATTCATCTTCGTCGTCAACAGCTCCACCATCAACAAAGAACCTCAGACTAATGCCACCTTCTTCACCATTATCTATAGAATTGATTCTGTCACCTGGTCTTGCACGTACTGGCTGCTCGTCATTTGATTCTTCGCCATCATCTAACTGTTCAATCCAACCATCCAATTCGTCCTCATCATACTCACTGGTTTCTCCATCTTCCTCCTCATCAAAAGATGAAAGGTCTTCGTCCTCTGATTCACTGTGAGAACCCAAGTCCAAATCATCGATTATTTCGATATCATCATCCAGATCCGAAACCTCTTCCAAATCTTCATTTTCATCACTGTCCTCTGCATCTCCACTATCACTATCCTCTGGCACGCCGTCTTCATCATCAAGATCGACTTCCATTTCTATATCATCAACATCTAACTCTGAATCGATTGCAGAAAGTTCAGAAGAATCTTCTCCATCACTAGATTCACTCAAATCTCCGTCTGAAATAATTCCCTCAACTGGATCTTCAGCATCATAAATCTCATCTTCCTCCTCGCTATTGATGTCATACATCCCTAAAGTGGAGTTACGGAACAAGTCAGGAGCTTCTTCGTGATAATCAACACCTTCAGGTAAAATATCATCTTCATCATTGTTATCACCATGGCTTCCATCTTTAGAAAACAATTCTTGGTATCCTACTTTATTCTTACCCAAAAATGTTATTGGCTTCAAAGCTGCCTTGACAACCTTATCCACTTGTGGGAAATTCAAATCCAATTCGGCAATCAAATTTGTTAAAAGGTTCGGAACTTGTTTCTCAATATAGATCTTGGTCATAAAGTATTGATCATACTCTGTAGCTTGCTTATTCAACAAAGGACCAATTGCATCTCTGAATTTGGTAGAAATCAACAATCCACTTAATTCAAATAAATCCAACAATTTCCCATTTCTAGACAATCCCAGAACATTTGATTGTGAAGTATCTTTCAAAATCTTAACCAACAAGTCAACAACAAATCTTCTAATAAGGGCCAAATCTATATCTTCCTTTTTGTCATTTGTAGGGTCCTCAGTGCTGGAAGATATTGGGGATGATACTAAACTCAAGAGCGCCATTTTTGCAATAGAAGATATCGCAGAACGTCTTTCAAATTCGACTCCAGAATTTACTTCCAACAGACGAGTAGGAACCAATTGATGAATAAAAAAATTTAATGAGGTTGGTCTTGGTTTGATTTCATCTTGACTTTTCTTCGAAAACGTCAAAAATTCCAACTTCGCTTGCTTGTAGGATCCCAACAACTCCGTTATTGTTTGAAGAAGATAGCAAACATAGGCAAATTTTTCATTAGCAAACAAATTGATTGGAGGTGTTTCTTTACTATCATTGCTGTTCTTTGGTTTCTCAGAAGGTGGGTCAGACAACCAGTCAGTTTTAACTACTGACATCAATTCTGACAAGAGTTGATTCATGATAGACAATGAGTGCCATGGTTTGGTAGACTCCACAGGCTCGCTCATTTCAACGTCTTGAGAAGACTCGTCCTTTTTCTTTGGTCTGATTGGAATTTTGTTCATCAAGAATTCACCTCCATCATAACCGTCCAAAAGAATATTCTTAGAAAGAACATCTGTGAAAACTTTGCTGTCACGGAATACAAGAGATGATGACTCCTTCAAACAACTTTGAAGATCTCTCACATGTCTGACTGAACCGCTAAATAAGCCACTCACATCAGAATTCATGTAGTTCTCCAAGACTTCGGTAGTCTCAAAACAGTATCGGAAAATTAACACCACACTGGTTCTCAACGATTCCGCAATAACTTTTTCTTTGATATCTGTCCCTGCGAGCTCAAGGAGTTGTTTAAGTACAGAAGACGAAGCAATCCTTTCGGCAAATTTAGCTTCTTTAGCGTACAATACAAGGACACGTGCCACACCATTTGCAGACTTTGTATCATCGGAAACGTTAAGGTTCAAAATTCCTTCAAACACTTTTTCTTTAGGAAGTTGTCCCAAAACATACCAGTCTAGTTTATGGTAATGCAGAATTGTTTCATGCTTGGTAGTCTCTGGAGCTGGAGCATCTTTGTAAATCAATGCTTGCTCCAAAATTGACATTAAGATGGGGAAAAACGCTTCATTCACAGTTTCATTAGAAATGGTTTCAGGAGTAAGCAAAGCGGTTAATTTCTCATAGATCGAGATTTGATTCAACACTGTTTTGTCAGATTGAAGTAAAAGTGATATTAAATGCAAATTCACTCCAAATGTGTCTTTATCAGTAACTGGCCACGTGACTTCAGATAAATAACCATTAATCTTACTAGCAAAATCATTAGTTGATACAACAGCAAACAAATCCGAAAGTGGTACAATCACCTTCGGGTACAATTTTGCAATATGGAGCCAAGTATCAACCAAGTCTGTGTTTTTTCTTTCCCTCAAAATCTCTGCTGTTGATTTAAATTTTGGGAACTCAATTGCAAAATCAATTCCATCGTCTTTAATTGAGTTGGCCATGGAATTCCATTGTTCTTCATTTATTTCAAGTTCTTGACATTTAGGAAATCTTCCTGCAGCTATGTCATTCAAATCAGTTCCATGTTCAAAATAATGCGATGCTTGTTTTTCAGTCATACCAAGAGAGATCAAGTAAGCAAATTGTTCGGAAGGCGGACTGATGTTTCTGGAGTCAAGCGGAACAAATTCAGTACCGCTAGTCTCTTTCTTTCCTTGGAAAATGTTCTTGGTAATGTAAATAGCCTGTTCAAGTAATGGTGTTGGAATATTACTTGGATGTTGAGCAGTACCGAGAGCCAATTTGGATTTAGAACCAACGATGTGTTCCAATAACGTTAATGCTTCACTTCTAACCTGGATCAATAACGCAGACGTTAAGGCATACTCTATGCTCTTGCCATAACCTTGATAAAAGTAAAACTTAGCAAAAGGCACGTTTGGCATGTTGTCGGAATTAACTGACTTGGCAAAAATCATCAAAATGTGACTCAATGCATTCTTTACTATACTGCTTTCTTGGGTGCTGATATACTTGAGGTCCGAAGTGGCGGCAACTTGTTCTGGATCCACTTCTAGCAAACGGTCCCACAACGTTATTGCTGTATTCTTAGCCTTCTCAAAGAAACCACTTTGAAAAAGTGATATGGCGAAAGGAGTATAAACTTGGTCTTTACTTCTTTCCTTTTGACTTAAAATGTATAGAACATTATAGGCTGTGTTTAATATGAAACATTCTCTGTAATATTGGTTATGGATTTCTTTACCAATGGCGGCTGTAAAGGCTTCTCCCATATACAAGAGAATCGCAACTGCATCTTGTCTTGATTCTCCATCATGATGGTCTTGCCTCTTTGGAATACAAGCTCTCACAACAGATGCAAGGATTAAAGGTATGTAACCTCTGAAATTGTAACTAAAAGTACGCAATTGCAATGTATTCTTAAACTTAGCTGTTGTGCCAGTGGTATCAGATTTTATTTCATTTGGGTCAGCAACATTAACCTGTAACGGCGGACTGTCATTGGGGAAATTGTGTGTCATTTTTAAAACTTCATCCGGAGTATTATCTTTTAGTATGATTTCTTCAAGAACTGATCGGTTCAACAATTTGACCAAGTTGGCCAACAAACCCTCGAGTGCAAAAAGCTCTATGATCTGTCCAACTCTTTCATTGAATAACAACCCCAAGTTAATGTAAACTTCAGTTAAAGAATAAAGCAAAACGTTTGCTGCGTTCAACAATTTCAAAAGCTTTGTGGCTTCCTCCACACTGATGGTGTTGAAATAAGATTCTTCTCCATCAAAATTTATATAACTCACAACAGATTCCGACGACATTACCTTGTCCAATTCTTCAACAATAATAGGCAACCCGTATTCTCTGTTTTCGTCATCAAAATATTTCAAAATACCCATTAGCAATGAGATTCCGTTTGACATGGCATAGTCAAATGGTGCATTAGTTAGGGTTAAGAATTTAACCCAAGAATTGAATTTGATTTTCAGTATAGCATCATTGCCCCATTGTCCACCGTCTTGCAACAAACCTCCAAGGAAGTAATACGCATTGTCAAGTAAATAGGTATAGTCTTCATCTTCCCAACAGGTTATCGATTTTTCTCCTTCAACTTTTACTGGAGAATTATCCCCTTTACTTGTGTAAAGAGAACCACTTTCTGAAGAGTAGAATTCAACTCCGGGTAACCGTTGATTAACGTAGTCACTAATGTTCTCGATGAGATTCTGACTTTCGGCAAGGATTAGGGGTTTTAAAGTTGGATAATGTCTTCCCAATTCATCGAATGAGCATCCCAAATTCGTAGCCATATCCGTCTTTACCAATTCCTTTGCATTCTTCATGTTATAAAATGATTTGAAAAACGTTTGCACCACTTTCTTTTCCTCAACTTTCCTTAAACCTTCATTGTTCAAACAAATAGCACCAAGAACTTCTGGTAATGACATCAACAAAACACTTGATGGCAAAAACAAATGCTCATAGTTGTCCAAAATAGTGTCAATTACTTTTGCTTCATTCAAGATGGCAAATGCGGTTGGTTCATTGTGAATGATAAAGAAAACAGAATCAATTGTTGCTGCCAAAATCAATGGTCCAAAAACAAGAGGATGAGTCAAGATCTTGTTGAAACTTTCAAGAAGCGGGGAATCAAATAAGTTCCTCAATCGATCACCTTGATCTGATTGGATAAGATCAGATACCAACTTCATCAAGTTACGAATATAGTTGGCTTGTCTGAGAGAAATGGAATAATAAACAATCGCATCTTTAGGAGCACCACCATTATAATCTGGATTGTTTAATGCAAAGTCAACTTCGTACCCAATATTTTCTATCAACAAGTTGAAACCGTTATTGACAACAAAGTCATCAAGTGAATCCTGGGCTGTTGAAAGATACATCGTTATCAAATGAACAGCTGCTGAACAACTCCATCGGAATTTGGTTCGTAAATTCAAGAAAGGCATCAAGTCGTTAAGAATGCCTCCAGCTGTAAGTTTTGGGACCAAACCTTTGTTGCTGATCAAATTGCCAACCATATTGAAGAAATGAATGTAGCCTTCTTCAAAATATTGTTCATCTTCACCTTTTACCATCTTCCAAATATGCCTTATGCATTGGTATAACATACCATGACTCACATTTCCGCCCATGGTACGAACCAATTCTGGACCCCAGATCTTTTTAAATGATATGCATTCTAAAGCTCTAATGGCAGCAAAATAAACAGCTTTTGATACCAAAGTAGAATTTTCTGGCAGCACCGTTTCAACTAAGAAACTAAAAATGTAAGGTTCAGCTTCAAACAATTTCGTGGAAGTAACATTTGAAGACAACATACAACAACTGAAACCGACGGCAAGGCATTTGATCTGGATCAATTTTTCTCTCAATTCCATTGCTTCCGGAGTACTGGTATTAAATGACTTGGCAACTTCGGCGTGTATTCCATAACTAAACCAAGCTTCCTTAGGTAAGACATCTTGACCTTTATCCAAGAGTTGTTGTAAAGTTAATTTTTTCACTGACTCTTCAGGCAAACTAAATAAATGTAAACCTTCAGTTGCAGAATTTGGTTGTTGTTGTTGTTGTTGTTGCTTTTGTTGTTGCTTGTCCTTCGAGCTTGACTTTGACGAGCTGCTGTTACTCTTAATAGTGGCTGGAAATGACTTGTAATATTGGAAGTTTATGCTTTTCCATTTTGATGGGTATTTTTTTTCAGTGTTCAAAGTGTATACAAAATTAAAATGATCTCCTATGATGCTTGGTTTTTCATCGGGATTTTGTTCTTCATCTTGTTTTGCTATACGTTTCAAAGTGCTATCGATGGGAACCAAAGGAGGATAAGACTTGGCAATTTCCAATATTTTAGTCTTTGTACCCTTTGGAGCTGGAAATCTTGCTGAACTGGTTTGAACATATTTTTCAGCAAGGAAAACGGCAACCTCCAAAGCTCTTAATCTAATTTCTAATGAAGGGCTATTTATCAAATCATAAATCCTTTCGCTGCTTGAATAGACCTGTTTGTCGGAACAATGATCCAACAAGACATATGTGAATTGAAGACACGCGACAATGAGCTCTTCATCGTGGCCGGAAATTAACTGTAATTTGACAAATTCTTGGTCTAACGCGTATTTTTTGATCTTTTGCTCAAAAATATCGTCGAATCTGTTCAATAATGGAATCCAATTGAATAAATCGCCTCGTGGTCGTTGCCATTTTAAGTTTTTCGTCAAAAGCTCAGGCAACTCGCTAATGTCACAATTGGTTAGTTGATCTATCAAGAATTTCAATGGTTCTGCCATCTCCATTCGTTGTTGATGATCTCTTTTCCCAATAATTATCATGCTGTCAAATTAGATGTCGAATAAAATGATGAGTATTGATTTTTGGTGAGATAAAAAAAAAAAAGGAAAACGTCTGTAAATTAACTTATGCAAATAATGAGTCGTAAAAACGATAAAAAATGATTAACTAATAAAAATGGACACAAATATGAATGATCGCTTGAAAGTAACAACAAATGACAATTTCAATGTAATTCAATACTCAAGTGATATTCAAATTGATTTGCTTTGTAGTTTTGTCTTTCTCAATGATTCAAATTGATTAATGTGACTGTTGTAAGAAAGAAGAAGGGAAAAAGGGATTGCCTTTTTTTTTTCTGTTCCTTGCTCACAGAGTTTCTTTGATTTTTTGATAGTTTCTGCACAGTGATAATTTTTCTTCTTGTTTTTTATTTTTCTCAACCGTTTGTACACTAAGCAAACTACAAACTGATTGAACCTACAACCAGGATTGAGCTGAACGTTATTGATTTTGTTCCTGTCAAGTATTGGTATAATCTCTCCCTCTTGAAAAGATGAAACGAAGAAACTCGAACGATGCGGAAGATAGAAGCACTAAAGCAAAACTACAAGCATCATCTCAAGAGAGCATCAATGCAGCCAAAGAAAGGATAAAAAAACTCCACCAGAAGCAATTGAATCAGCCTCAGAAAGAATTCAAAAGTGGATTGGATGTTGAAATTCATCCATTGTTGAGAGGTATAGGAACAACACCTCAAATACCTAAAAAGCACAACCCAGTAACGCAAGCATCGCGCAAGAAATGGTTTGATCCAGCAGCATTGAATCCATACATTGATCAAAATGATATCACGAAAAAGCAGCATACGAGAGCATTGAAGTTTAACAAACAAGGTAAGTTTATTGCTCAAGGGGATATATTGAGAGAGAAATTAAAAGTTGAAGAAGAAGAAAGACGCAAACGTGAGGCGATCAAACAACAAGGGTTACTACCTGATCAGAATATAGGAGAAGAGTTGTATAAGCCAGAACAGGCTCCATCATTAGAATGGTGGGATAAACCATATTTGAGAGACAATAATTATTCTAGAATCGAGGATGAAACTAGAGTGGTTTTGGATAATGAGGATCAACCAATAACTTCATATATCCAACATCCAGTGTTCATTACTTCTGGTACAGACAACGATAATGAAATGAAACCAATGTATTTAACCGAAAAGGAACGTAAAAGAATGAGACGAAATGATAGACAGATTCGACATCAAGAAAAGCAAGATAGGATCAAATTGGGTTTGGACCCTCCACCTGCTCCCAAAGTTAAATTGTCCAATTTGATGAGTGTGTTAACCAATGAGGCAATCAAAGACCCAACCGCAGTGGAGAAAAGGGTCAAACAGGAAATGCAAGAAAGGGTTGATAAGCATATGGCTGAAAATGAGGCAAGGAAGTTGTCGAAGGAAGAAAGACATGAGAAATTATGGGAAAAACAAGATAAAGATCTTAAAAAAGGTGTCTATTCGACAATATATAAGATTGACAAGCTAACTAATCCCAAACATCTTTTTAAACTCGATATCAGTGCAAAAGAAGAGAATTTGTTTGGGATATGTCTCAAAAACCCAAGGTTTAATTTAGTTATAGTTGAAGGTGGAGAAAAATCAATTACACAATACAAGAAATTAATGATGAATCGAATCAAATGGACCCAGAACCCACTACAAAACTCTCCGGAAGATTTGTCGCAAAACAAATGTGAGCTTGTTTGGGAAGGAGCGCTTCCAGAATTACACTTTCAGAAATGGAGCATCATGTATTCAAGAAATGACGAAGAAGCTGTGAATGTGTTGAAGAAGTTTAAACTTGAGAATTATTGGAGATTGGTAAACTCTTTATAGGATAATAGGATAATATATTACTTTTTGGGTCTGCTCGTTTGGAACTTTGTCCCCTTGTGTCGTGTGTCCATGTTCAAATGTGAAGTATGGGATTTGGGGATCAACTTTCTCAATTTTCTGATTGGCAAAGAGAGAAAGTTGAAAATTTAGAACACACTGAGATCTTATAGTTGTTTTTATACAAAAACAAGATTATAATTATTCAAAATGGGTTCAGCATATACAATTTTCGGTAAACAAGTTCCAGCTCATATTGTATGTATCATTTAGATTGTTCAATTGGGCAATTGTTTTTGCTTTGCTTTGCTTTATGTGGAGTCAGTTCAAGAACATAAATTTACTAACATAGAGCTTTTTTGCTTTAGTTGGCAATCATTACTTTAGGTTCAGTTGCTGCTGGTGTCACCATTCCTAAATTCTTACCACAAGATCAAACCAAAGTCGTTACTCCAAAACCAGCTGCTGCTCCAGTCGTTCAATCCAAAGAAGATGATTTCGATTTAGAAAAATTCATAAAGTATGTACAAAAACTATAATACTTCCATATCCTACCAGAAGTGAAACTTGTTACTAACATAATATCATTCTAGCGATTTGTCTAAAGAAGAAACCAAATAAGAGTGTTGATGTAACGTACTGACATGTTAGATATTCATAGAATTTTATAAAATCAAACAAAATAAAAAAAAAATAATAGAAAATCTTATTGAGAACAGTTTATTCCCGTTCACTAATGGAGACGCAGAACTGCACACTATTTTGATATCCGTTTGCTTTTATTCTGAGGTTTCTTTTCTTTTTCTTCTTTTTTACCTATTTCCGAAAGGTACCTGACCTTATGTGAATCTGTGTCGGATTAGTAATATTGAGGGAATTGTTTCATTTTATAATTACCCTGTCATTATTTATGGTTAGTAAAATATAATTTCACTGCCGACTTACCTCTTTCCTCCCTCCAATGCCAGCAATTACATCATCGTCATCATCGTGATCCCGCATTTGCCTGATCCTGTAGAAACACTTATCCACGATACACATCCAGGGCAAACCTTCTATCCATTCCTAACTTTTCTCCGCATTATCCTTTGTTAACAAAAGAAAGTAATAGCAATTATGAACACTCAATGGGGAAAAAAAAATGGGGGAAGGTAGGAACTGCTGGATATTCTTGAATATAATGGAATGGGGGGTGTAAATGGGGCTTCTACGACATTATAGGACAAGTAAAACTTAAAAATCTAAAAAGGCAAATACGATCCCCAAAGAATACTTTTAAAGAGGCTATCCTATTGGGTTTTACACGGTTTTACCGATCGCCATAGGGCCGTGTAATTCCTTGAGACAATAAATATCCGGAGTTCCATAAAAAAGAATTTAAAAGCGGCAGAAAGAAAAGAAGAAAAAAAAAGAGAGAGAGAGAGAGAGAGCAAGATTCTCGGCCAAAACGGTTGTTCACATCGGAAACACAAGCCTTGCCTTGTCTCGCCTTATGACCAAATACTTACTCAATACAGAATGACATTAAATTGGTTGTTACAAAAAAATATCTAAATTAAAATCTATAATGTTAAACCTATTTCATTTTCTAATACAATAAATTTGTCCTACCCGTTTTTGTTCGTTATTCATGTTATTTTCCCTCTTTTTATTTTTTAATTTTTTGTTTTTGTTCATAGACATTTCGTAATTAATCAATGATCCTTCTTGATCAAATTAATGGCATATGGACATTGATCTGTTTCAATGTGGTTGTGCATCCAGTCATCAACATTCTTAAACTCAGTTTGACACATTCTACATTTACCACTAACTTGGTTTCTGTGCTCTTTCTTTGTACCATTTGGATATTGGAAATGAATAGCTTTTAAATGATTCTTGAATGTATCACAACGAGAAAAAATACCAGTATTGTGACAGCAATGGTCTGGTCCTTGCTGCTGATGATGCTGTTGCTCTTGTTCTTGATTGAGTTGGTCATCTCCAGAATGTATGTTTTTGAACGGACATTTGAATTGACCTTTATCAGAACCAATCTCTTTCCAATGACATTTGACATGTCTGAACAAATCATTTGGTCTGGCAAATCCACGCTCACAATATTTACAGATGTGAGGACGGTTGTTTGGTTTCAAATGAGTAGATTTATGGGTGGCCAAATTGGAGAAGTATAATTTACATTCTGGACATTGTCTCTTCTTTCTTGGTTTCCAATTCTTTTTTGCTTGTGTAGGTGACGTAGTAATAGAGCCTTGCTCAGATGATGATGTGGTAGATGGGGTGGCTTGCTCGGTTTGTTGGTCGGTTGTCAAACTGAACCCTTGTTCTGATTTCAATGACAAATTTGACCCGCTTCTTGATCTGGTAGTGTCCATCACTGGAGTATATGGAGAAGCAATAGGGCTCAATAAGGCATTTGGGGTAGTGGTGTAAGTCGACACAGGGGATCTTTCGTCATTGGGTATTAATAATGTAGGTGAATTTGAAGTGACCGATGCGGTTGATGGAGTTGGTGAGGAGGAACCGGATGCAGAGACGGAATCGTATCGGTTGAAGATGTTGGCTCTGTTGTATTCTTCAAAATGTGGAAATGCTGGGATATCCAACGAGTGTATCGAAGGTAATGTTATTGATGAATGTTGGTGTAAATGTGGTTGTGGGACCATGGTTGGAGATGGTGTTTTAGAAGAGCTTTGGTTGCAATTCGCTTGTTGCTTTTGGTTCAATGAGTATTGAGATAAAGTGTTGTTGGTAGTTATAGCCATTGATAACATGTCTTTTTCTTTGTAATATGAAGTGAATAATAGTGGAACAAATAGAGTAAGTAAACCCGCCAGGAGAATTTAGAAGAAAGTAAAGGATATATGATTCTACGAAAGCAGGAACAAAAGGTCAATTCGTTTTTTTTTAATATGGGTGGGAAAATCATACCTTATTATATATTTGATAAATAGGGGTAAATAATATCAAATGTCGCGCAGCTAGCATTTTGTTTTGCCCCAAAATCCAAAATCCAAAAAAAAAAAAAAAAAAAACCGAAAGAGAGAAAGAGAGGCAAAAAAAATTCCCGATGCTGCAACCGCAGCCATTCCACCTCTCCCGCTCGCACAACTGATAGGTCCGCCGACAGTGATTACATCAACATAACAGAAGAAAAAAAAATGTCGTGAGGAAAAGCCGCAAAAGCAAAAGCAAAAGCAAAAAAAAGGAGACAAACAAAATTTACTCAAACGAAAAGACAACATCCAGAAAAAAAGAAATTTTTTATCCCGGTTCTTATTGAAGATGAACAGTATGGTATAGCCGAATCCCAAGGATAATCATTCACATTGATTGTTGTTTTTTTATTTTTTATACATAGTTAAGGATTTCTATTTTGTAAAACTTTATTAACTCCATGAACAACAACTAGGTGGCTTTCCTGATGTGATATGTGATCATTCAATTTCGGAAGAGGGCGACAAACCTTAGTCCCCTACTCCGGAATTAATCCTCGAAGAAAAGAACCAAGAAATTTCACCGCATTATTAATAAGAAAAAAAAATACCCTATCCCAAACTACTACACGGCTACAGTTTTTTTTTTGATTCTGTGATGAAAGGATTGGAAGATTGGAAACGAAGAGAAAACAATTACACCCTAAGAGTGCCTACCATTCAACAATCTGCTTATGTTCCCTCATTTGTAGATCATACATATCCACCACATATCCTAGGATCTTCCTGACATTGTAGTTACAATATCCGAAAAATTAAGATGTAAGTCTTTTTTTGTGCTGCTGTACAATAAATCCGAGAACGACAAAAGTTGAGAGAAAAAAAAAAGAGCAACCGTTCCACACTATTCCATTTTTCTAGGACAGATCGGAAGCGGATACTATTAGTAAGATATAATAAAACCGTTTGTTTAGAAGTCTAAGCAAGATGTGTTGTCCGAAGAGATCACGGAGACATGATCTCTTGCTATCAATAACCCTCTGTCTCTCTCTCTCCCACAATCTTACCACCGGAGATTGTAACCTTTATGTTGTTTCTTTTTTTTTGTCCTTTTTGTTACCTTATCCACACACTCACACACACTCACACACACTTACACATAACAATACAAAAATTCAATACTTCCCATACTATCCGAAAACACGGCAGTATAGCATGACACAAAATGTCTTTCCTTTGCCGCTGTTTTGTTTCTTTCACAAGTAGGGGGGTCTGGGCTGCGTTTCCTGGCTGTAAGACAAACTCGTAGTATGGTTTGCTGCTTTAAGAATTTCAGCATGCTATTTTCTTTGTTTAATCTTGCGTCCCCAATTCGGCAGCACTTTTTTTTTCTCTATGAGATCATCAGACACCTCTTTAGCAATCAAACAAAGACAACAAGCATTTAAACCCCGGTTTGTTATGTGATTTCCGTTGGAGAAAGTCATACACATTAGATGTTGGTATTCTCAGGGTTAGCAACCTTGGGCCAGAATGAAAATGTTGTGATACATCAATAAAGTTTGGCAGAAAAGGAAAAAGAACCCCAGATTTTAATAGCCACCATTCTCGGAAAGGTTGCAACGAGGCAGTGAGCAAAAATAGAATATGCGAGAATAAAAAAAAAAAATCTACACCCCAAAGAGATTGATTAAATAGGGGGAGGAAATAAATTTGGGAACTAAAGCCCCCAAAATGTATCATCTTTTCTCCTTTTTCTTTTTTTTTATTCCAATGTTGATGTAATCCCTATTTTTATTGTCTGTTTATCATCACATTTTCTTTTTTTAAGTGCTTGCAACCTGATGGTTTGGAGAATCGTGTGGAAATCCTTCTACTCCGGAAAACGTTAAAAATAGGTTTTCATGATCTGGTTTAGTCGGTATTAATCTGTAAATTACAGGTTATGTCACACAACCCATTCGGATCAGTATGGGCTGGTGAGGCTATTTTCCAGGTTCTAGAATAGTTTTTTATGTAGTTTTTTTTCTTATTTCTCATATGCTTTTTAATTGAAGTGGGGGTGGTGCACTCCTATTCCAAGGTTTGTTGACCGATTATTCCTTTCAATTCGTGATCCTGTTGTATTACTTAATATGATGTTTATGTTTATATTTTTGCAACTTTATTTTGTGTCCGATAATTTTCGTTGTTCCGCGAGTTTTTTTTTCTTGCCGTTATCTCATCAGCCAAGGCTGGATACATTTTTTTTTTTTATTGTTCCCTTGTTACCGCTCGGTTTTAGTTTCGTGAGGCTACAGAAATTACATCCGAAAGGCGAGATTGTTTTTGCCGCATGGGGTGGCAAGAATTTTCTCCGGTCACTTAGCGTCTTAGTCCAAAATGCACTTACGAACTGTTCAATTATTAATTACTAATCTGAGAACACAAAAATTCCGCTGGCGCAATTTATATTATCAATTGTCTCATCATCCAATTACAAACGAGATAACTAGAGTCTCTGTTACAAATCTCTTGAATCTGACTTTGGAACTATGAAAATTTCCATCTTGTTATATCAAAGTCACGGATGTTCTATTTTTAGGGGACCGGAAGCAAATACATATTAAAAAGAAAAAGGAGAACGAGCAAAAAATACTGTCAATTAAGCTATGCAGATTTCTATTCCCTGTTTTTCTTAGTTTATTTCGCCCGTCGTAGTTTCGGCGGAACAGTACTTTTTTTTTTCGATCGTTCCGTGTCGCTAGATCGCGACATTTTTTTTTTTTTTCGTGTTGTAGTGGAATTTTTGACACAAGTATTCTCGTATAATCAGAGAAATAGCAACTAGACCCGATCAGCCTTAGAGAAAGATATGTAGGCCTACCACTGGTGATTGCAACAACGACATGCCAGAGTCATCATTTTAATTTCCCCTTTAGTGGTCTATTCTTCACACTTTACCTTTCCAACTACCCACGCCACTTGTCTAAATGTCACAATCTGAAAGCCAGACTTACATTTAGGGGAAATTCGTTACGAAATTTAAATGAAATTTAGGTAAATCAAGTGACATTTATTGCAGAGGTGCACATGTAATTGTCTGAGCTAGCAACTGTTGATCTAGAGCTTACAATATTGTTCACCCACACGGCTATACGATATCCAATCATCATGACAACAGAAGTTCAGTGTAGATTGTTTTGAAAAGTTGGACTTACGAGGTATAAAAGAATATTTGAGAGGCTGTGGAGATAAGGCTATAGGTCTAGACTTTACTCCATCAAAGCATGAGCAAAAGAAAATACACAAAATTACTGAAAAATAATAAGGAATGTGGGCACGTGCACAGCAATTAACTTACCTGATATAAACGAATTGTCCTGATATACCTCATCGACGTTCCCAATTAAATACAATACACTAAATATAATTTGTGCATGCGATGATAATTGGTTCGATGTTGTTCTTGCCATGCTACAGATTGTGGCAAATGAAGCGCATGATGTAGCGAACAAAACGAATGGGTAGAAACGATTCCCACCAACAATAAACTTGAGGATAAGAAAAAAAAACAAAAAACTTGCCACGTGACGAATACAATATCGCTGGACCTTGCTATTCCATGTTGAAACTTGTTATTTCAATCCACAATTGCTCAAACCGAACCTCTATCTACGGCCTCAAGGCTAATGTCACAGTCTAAGTTATATTTCTGTTGGGCTTTAGGTTGACCAATTTGGGCCACGCGAGTCTGATTTGTTTGCTTCGTTTCCTTTTTTGGGTGGAACGTGGTAGCGGTCTCAGCGACCTGGAACAGTGAGTGAATGGCGTCAGACCGACCCAGTAGAACAAGAAAAATAGAAGTAGAAGAAGAGGAAGGAAAAAAAATAAAGGCGCGGGGGGGGGAGAGGGAAGGGAGAGACTAACAAACTATAATCCACCTCCAATTTCACAGCACAATATTCATTGACTATGAAGATGCTATTGGTATCTCCAAAACAACTATTGTCACCAAGAGTGGCTTTATCTTCTTCAATTCGACATGTCTTGGTATGCAGAAACTATTCAACTACGCCAACAACAACTGCTAGAAACAGCAATCCTATTAAACAACCTGAAGCACCGAGACCCACCATTCGTTGGTTCTATGCACTGGACGTCCCTATTTCCAAACCGGATTGGTATAATTATGAACAATCCAAAGAGCCAGCTTCCTTTATCCCCTTTTCCGACTATGACTCCAAGAATCTTGAACACCATTTCAAGAAACAAGAAATTGATACAGTGGAAGTCAATGAAGATAAATTATTTGAAGTTGATTTAGAAAACTTTGAATTGTCACCTGTGTATTGGGAAGGGCCTGTGTATGAGGTTCGAAGAGGATTGTGGTTCAATTCCGATGGTGTTCCATTGAGTGATAAGTTAACCAGAGAAATTGAACAAGGATACGTAAGACTACAACCATATTTGTTTGCTAAAAATGACGAAGAGACTTCGAAGAAGAAGAATTCTAGCAAGGAAAATAAAGAGAAGATATCTCAGTTTAACAAATTGAAAAAGAAAGTAAAAGATGAAGAAGAGAAAGTGGGCCAACAAGAGACAAAAGAAACAGCTGTTGATGTTAACTCACAAAAGGATGTCATTCGTTTGAGTGATGGACAGTTGGTTTTATTTTTCAACAAGTCTAATGCAGTGATTTTCCCTAAAGACTATGACTCAACATTTCAAATTGACGTGATTAGAAACTTTGGTCCGAAACCAGTATCCCTTCTAGGCGTCACCCATATTCAACGTGGGTACACCGAGGAATTACAAGAATCATTTTTTGACAAATTGCCTAAGAATCCACTACCTGGAATATCTGACGCGTTTAGCTCTGAAATTGGGTCCATATTAGGAGGAGGAAAAAGTGACACCAAAGAATCAAAAGACGCCAAGCAATCAGAGGAACAACAGCAACAACAACAGCAACAACAAGAACAACAACTTCAACCAGGAGACGAAAATGATGTGGACGATATGCATATGCAGAAGATGCTTGAATCTGATTATGATCTCAAGATTTCTCAATCCAAGGCAAATAGAGAAATCGACCATTTAGTGTTGTGTATCCATGGTATTGGTCAGGTATTAGGAAGCAAATATGAATCCATCAATTTCACCCACAACATCAACATTCTAAGAAATACAATGAAACGTGTCTACAATGAAAATGATGATTACAAGAAATTAGCATACAAGGAAGACAAGAACAGTGGTGATGATGATGATGATAAAGTTGATACCAGTAATAATAGAATACAAGTTTTGCCAATCTCTTGGAGGCATCGTGTTGGGTTTAATCCGCAGGAGAAATTTGATACCGACAAGCCATCGAGACTTCCTGCATTATCACAGATCAATGTCGAAGGTATCAGTGCACTACGAGACATAGTTGGTGATGTGGTATTGGACGTGTTATTATTCTACCAACCTCGATATTTGAATCAAATCATATCTGCAGTAACTTCAGAATTGAACCGAGTTTACCAATTGTATAAGGAAAGAAATCCACACTTCAATGGGAAAGTGCACATTTTGGGTCACTCTCTAGGGTCCGCCATTGCATTCGACATCCTTTCATCCCAACCAGATTCACGACCAGATAATCTTGATTTAGAGAAACAGTTGCTTTTTGATGTCGAAAATTTGTTTCTTGTTGGTTCTCCAGTGGGGATGTTCAAGTTATTAGCGGAGAAGAACATCCGAGGTAGGGAGTCTCCAAGTTCCTTTGCACCTTTAGCACTGGACGAGTTTGTTTCTCCCAAATGTGCCAATTTGTACAATATCTTCCATCCTTGTGATCCAGTTGCTTATAGAATTGAACCATTGGTTACACCACAATATGGCGATTTCCAACCCGCCAACATCAAGTTTGCGGTCAAAGGGTTCAACACGCAGATCAAAGAGTTGGCCAGTTTTGGTGATGAATTATCCGAAAAGATCTCTTCTGCTGCTAAATGGTTAACCGGTAGTAAGAAAACTGGGTCTGAAAAATCGGTCGAAGAAATTGCCAATAACGAGAATGCTCTTGGTGATATAATCAAGGGGATTCTTATGGATGAGCATTCAGACGAGTTAAATATTCACTCAGGTAGTGATAAGAAGAAAACTATCGTGGGTAAGAATCTCCAAAAGATGGTGGCGTTGAACAAAGAGGGAAGAGTTGATTATAGTTTGCCAGTTGGTGTCTTGGACTTCTCATTAGTTTCAGCCGTGAGTGCCCATGTTTCATATTTTGAAGATCAAGATACAAGTGGGTTTATCATGAATGAACTACTCACTGGTCCCAAGGCTCCTGTTGACAAAATAACACTCGTCTATAAATAGTAGAAATAACAACAATAGTGTTCTAAACAGAATATGCTTTTAATATATATATAATACAAACTATCCGTGTGCTTTTTTATTCTATTAATAAATCATCAATACTTTGTTCAGCATCGTTTTTAATCAATTCCAACATTCCTTCAGGTAAAATAGGATCCCCATTCTTATCAACCACATAACGGAATGGCATTTCTGTTGACTCATATCTATTATATTTTATCTCTGGATAATCCAAAAACTTGATATTTTCAAAAGCAACCGCATCTTCAATTATCCTTTGTGTTGTTCTAATAGCAGTGTCAGTAGTCATTTGTAATTTACCCAATCTTCTACCATTAAATCCATATTTTTCTCTTAAGATCCCAGTACGATCAACACGAGGATGACTACCCAAAATACCACCAAATACGAAATATTCAAATTGGGATTTATCTTCTGGAGTTAAATCGATTTCGGCTGCTGGATCTAATAAACAAACTTTTGATGATTCAAGTTTTTGACCAGGTTCGATATCAACACATTCTTTTGTGGTCCATTGTAAACCAAGATCAAGAAGTCTTTGTGGGATGTCCTTTTCGGTAGTGCCTGATGGAAGGGAAGTAAGGATGAGGTTTTCCTTACCAATATCTCTGATGATTTGACTATATTCTAAGATTACCCATTCGGAAAATCCTTCTTCCATATGTTCAATTATGTATTTCATTGCTTGTAGTTGTGTATTATGTTGTAGAATAAATATGGTTGTAAAAGGAAATCAGCGATGGTTTGAATTTTTTTCCTCTATTGGTGGTGATGTTTTTCTTTTTTTGGGGGACAAACATAGAGGAGGAGGAGAGGAGGGTATACACCATATATATTTAGTACCAACTAAGTCAATTAGTTTTGAGAGATGAATTGTATATATTTCACTATTCAGGAATAAAAAAAACCATATACAAATGTAAAACAAGCACATATTTGAGCTACTTCACCTGAAATCATCATTTCACAGATTGCGCTTAGTTAAGGTAGAAGTCTTTTTGCAAGTACATCCAGATCAAACTAGCAGAACTAACAATCAAAGGACCACTCAAACCTTTACCTAATTTACAAGTACCGAAATACAACCATTCACTCAAGAAATGCCATCCAGCAATAACAAAAGTAAATTGAGTCAATTGATAGACTTCCTTAACATTTAAATGATAAGCACCGTAAAATCTAACAATGGCAGTAATCAAGGTCCAAGTACCAAAAGTTCTAGCTGATAATGGGGTGACTTGGTTTGGATCTCTTTCATAGACTCTTTTGGTAAGATTGATATCTTGGTATGTTTGTGCGGAGTTGAAAGCAGAGACAACTGAGATGAACAATAACCAGTATGGAAGTTTGCCACCATTGGTTTGTGGGAGAAAGGATTGAAGATAGGAAAACATTATAGATGTGGGATTTCTTGGTGGGTTTGAAAGAAAAGAAAGTGGGAACTGGTGATACGAAATTTATCTGGCTGCCTATTTTTTTTTTTCAACCTGGAGATCTTCCGGATTATTTCAAGTAGTATTGCAGAGGGAATCGTCTCGTCGTAAAAATATCATTAAAAAAAAACGGAACTTGTACGATTGGGAAAAACTTAAAAAGTTATACAAACTAAAAAAAAAAAAAAGAAAACGTAATCAGCTATATAATGATTAATAAAAAAAAGTAACAAAGTAGTATAGTGGCAAGACAACAAAGGCATGAAAAATCCAAATGACTAATCACTTTAATTTCCTGCAGTTGGGTCTTGAGTCTTTGTAGGATCTTGTTCTTTTAATACTTCTACTGCTGGTCCCAATAATCTTTGGAATCCAGACTTGCCCAAAGTTGCAACAATAACGTTATCTAAAGCTTCAACTGTAGCTTGTCTTGGCAAGTCTTTCAACAATGCCACTTCACCAAAGTAATCTCCCTTTGACAATTGTTTGATATCACCCAATTTCTTATTGTAGACTTGACAAGTACCACTTTCTATCAAATAGAAATTTTCACCTTGTTCACCTTCAGTGACAATCTTATCACCCTTGTGATACATTTCTGTGCTTAAGGCGTCAGCCAATTTGGAACGAGCATGGTCTGAAAGAGACTTCAATACTTCAATGTCCTTCAAAAAGTCTTCATACATTAATCTCTTGTTAAAAGTACCTTCCAAAAGAATACGACGGAATGTCAAACGATCCAATGCCCAACAAACAACATCAGTGGCAGCAATGGCAGTGGCAGCTCTTGGCGAGTTGTACATCAAGGCCAATTCCCCAAAAGATGAACCTTCACTACTGGAATTTACTTTGGCATCGTTCACGTAGAAATCAACAGTACCAGTTTCAATAATGTAGAAAAAATCACCTTCATCTCCCTGTTTAATAATAACGGCGTCTTTTGAAAATGACTTTTGTTGTAAAGCAGCAATAACGGTCTTTTTTGAATTGGAGTCCAATTGTTTGAAAAGGAAGTTGTTCTTCAAATTGTTGGCCAATGTTTCTTCTTCTGTAGTCGACAAGTTATTAACTGGAGGTCTCCAACTTTCTGACTTTAACTTTGCCGGATTTAAAGCTTCTGCAGATACAGAAGTTCTTCTATTAGCATTGAATGCAACTGGTATCTTTTTTGGTGGGAATTGTGGTTGTTGTTGTTGTGGAGATTTGCTTGCGGATGGCGATACAGTTGCCGGTGGTTGTGGCCTAGTTGGATCTTCTGGATCTACTTCTTTTAAAGGGGTGATCGTGGATTCTTTGTTGACATCAAAGTTTGATTTAAAGATGCCACCAGCTACATGTGAAGCGTCTTCTGGTTTGATGTCTTTTTTATGGGGATCGTCATGATGAATCAGATGAGGGTCATTAACTCCAAATGGAGATTTAAAACTTGGCTGTCTATCATTTATAACGCTCACACCACTCGCATTGATGTTGACATTATCAATAGAAGGGAACAAGTTGATACCTGCAGCTTGGGCTCTAGACTGTTGGGACCATAATTCGCTTCTCTGGGCTTGTAATTTGGTGTTGAAATAATTGGCACAGAATTGTAAAATGTCTTGTGGGTTCTTAGTGATTATTTCCTTTTGCAACTGGGATAACTCGTCCGTTATGAACTGTTGTTGAGGATTAGACATTGGTGATGTGATTATATGCAATTGGGTTGTTTATCAGAAAAGAAAAAGGTGTGGCCAACTTCTCCGGCGTTGATCGTTCTCTCTTTCTCTCTCTCTTTCACTCACTTTTTTTTTATTATTTTTTTTTTTTCTTTTGGTTGTTGAGAACAACAATTCTTGCTCCTTTTTTTCACACAAATCTAACAATTTAGTTTTCGGAGAGAAAAACTACAAAGTGAACAATTTCATTTTCATCTCTTCCAATAGATAATAGAACAATTACTATCAATAGTTATAAGCCCGAACAAAAGAAAACAGAGGGGAAATGAAAGAGGGACGAGTAAGAGGATGAAAAATGAGAGATAACATTAGATGGGATCTACAAAAACAACAATATTAAGCAGCGATTGCTTATCTGCATCTCTTAAAAGGAGAGAGTGATGAAATGAAATCCATTACTTGCCATGAGTTGAATCTAAACACCTGATTTTGGGTGATAATTTATGGGGCGAGTGTGTGCGAACAGGAGAGAGAGAAAAGGAACACCGATTAGAAAATCAAAATAGTTACGACATTACACGACATTGTTTCAATTTCGGTCAAAGGTCACGTTTTGAGACATTTCACGTGCACACCTCCTCATTGTGCACGGCACGACTTTCTTTTGGTCCACGCAGTTAAATTAAAGTAAACTACGTGTCCACTTTTTTAATTACTTGTTCTAGCAAATTCTTTTAAGTACGCGACTATATGCAGTACATTGTTGTTGACAGAGAGTTACGTTGGAAATTTTTCACTTTGCAATTGTATATATATAAACGTCGCCATTTTTTTTCTTTTGCCTTTCGTTCTTTTAATTTTTTTTTTTTTAAATTATTTGATTTCCAGTTGATTTCTACAACTATTGTTTATCATTAGATCAATTAGATTATAGAATTCTATCATGAGATCTTCACAGTCTTCTTGGTTACCGCGCATTGGTTTGTTATATGTGGCGTTAGTCATGCTCATACCATTCTTGGTATCTCCAAAACATGCATTTGCCGTTGCTGCTGTTAGCGACGATGATTCATCTTCTCCAGATAACTACGGTACCGTCATTGGTATCGATTTGGGTACCACATACTCCTGTGTTGGTGTCATGAAAAACGGTAAAGTCGAAATCTTGGCCAACGACCAAGGTAACAGAATCACTCCTTCTTACGTGTCCTTCAACGGTGACGAAAGATTGGTCGGTGATGCTGCCAAAAATCAAGCATCTTCCAATGTCAACAATACTATTTTCGATATCAAGAGATTGATCGGTTTGAAATACAACGATGATACTGTCCAAAAGGAACTTAAACACTTGCCATTCAAAATTGAAAACAAGGGTAATAAGCCAGTTGTTAAAGTTGAATTCAATGGTGAAGAAAAAACCTTCTCTCCAGAAGAAATCTCATCTATGGTTTTGGGTAAAATGAAGAATATTGCCGAAGATTACCTCGGTAAAAAAGTCACCCACGCCGTTGTCACTGTTCCAGCTTACTTCAACGATGCTCAAAGACAAGCAACCAAAGATGCTGGTGTTATCGCTGGTTTGAATGTTTTGAGAATTGTTAACGAACCAACTGCCGCAGCTATTGCCTATGGATTAGACAAAGGCGACGAAGAAAAACAAATCATTGTCTACGATTTGGGTGGTGGTACTTTCGATGTTTCCTTGTTGTCTATTGAAGGTGGTGTTTTCGAAGTCTTGGCTACCGCTGGTGATACTCACTTGGGTGGTGAAGATTTTGATTTCAAGATTGTCAGATACTTGGCCAAACAATTCAAGAAGAAACACAACATTGATATCACCTCTAATACCAAGGCCATTGCCAAATTGAAGAGAGAAGCCGAAAAGGCTAAGAGAACCTTGTCTTCTCAAATGAGTACCAGAGTTGAAATCGATTCTTTTGTTGATGGTATCGATTTCTCTGAAACTCTTTCTAGAGCCAAGTTTGAAGAATTGAACATGGCTGCCTTCAGAAAGACTTTGAAACCTGTTGAACAAGTTTTGAAGGATGGTAATGTCAAGAAATCCGAAATTCACGATATTGTCTTGGTTGGTGGTTCCACTAGAATTCCAAAGGTCCAAGAATTATTGGAAAACTTCTTTGATGGTAAGAAGGCCTCTAAAGGTATTAACCCAGATGAAGCTGTTGCTTACGGTGCTGCTGTCCAAGCTGGTGTTTTGAGTGGTGAAGAAGGTGTTGACGACATTGTTTTGTTGGATGTTAATCCATTGACTTTGGGTATTGAAACTTCTGGTGGTGTTATGACCACTTTGATCAAGAGAAACACCGCTATCCCAACCAAGAAATCCCAAATCTTCTCAACTGCTGCTGACAACCAACCAACTGTCTTGATCCAAGTTTACGAAGGTGAAAGAACAATGGCTAAGGACAACAACAGATTGGGTAAATTCGAATTGACTGGTATCCCACCAGCCCCAAGAGGTGTTCCACAAATTGAAGTTACTTTCTCTTTGGATGCCAATGGTATCTTGAAAGTTGAAGCTTCCGATAAAGGAACTGGTAAATCTGAATCCATCACTATCACCAATGAAAAGGGTAGATTATCCAAAGATGAAATTGATAGAATGGTTGAAGAAGCCGAAAAATACGCTCAACAAGATCAAGAATTGAAAGAAAAGATTGAAGCTAGAAACTCCTTGGAAAACTATGCTCACGTCTTGAGAGGTCAATTGAGCGATAAGTCCGAAACCGGTTTAGGATCTAAATTGGATGACGACGACAAGGAAACCTTGGATGATGCTATTAAAGAAACTTTAGAATTCATTGAAGACAATTTCGATACTGCCACTGCTGAAGAATTTGAAGAACAAAAGCAAAAATTAATCGATGTTGCTAACCCAATCACCGCTAAATTATACGGTAACGCCGGTGGTGAAGAAGGTGGCGCTGATGCTAAATTCGGTGACGATGATTCAGATGATGAATTTGACCACGATGAATTGTAATCCCTGTAATGTTATTTTTTTTAGTTTGTAGTTGATTTTGTCCATAGATATATCACTTCAATAATATAAAAAAAAAGTTAAAAAAAAAGAAAAGAAAACAAAAAAGATGCAATGGACCAATTACAAGAGGTGGTTAAACGATGACGTAAATATTGGGGACTTTCATTTGCCATTCAATATTTCACAACCATATGCTGAAAAGTTGGAGTTATACAAAAAAAAATATTCTTAGTCTGTGAAAACTACTACCAATCTACTCTTATTACAATGAGGGACAATAGACAGAAAAAAAAATTTTTTTTTTTTTTTTTGCTTCTTCTGTTCTGTTCATCTTTCCAAAAGTTGAGAAAAATTTCAACGTTCCAGTTAGACCAGATAGGGTTAAAAGGAAGAAAAAGACTACAAGAAAACAGTTGGCCAGGAGATGTCAAACCGAAAACTACAGAAGTATGTTGCAAACACCCATATTTTAAGCGCCGTGTCTGGTGGAATTCGAGTCTTTTGCTCTATAGAAGGACCCAGGAATATCGAGCAGACGTGGTACGAAATCATTTCCTTTTCCAATCGAAATACTAACTAGTATGCCATTTTTTTTTAAAGAGAGATTGACATTATTTTCAAGAAAATCCAGGAAGGATTACAGGATTTTAACTATCACTATGAACGATACGAGAGTATACAAAACACCGAGGACGATTCTGATAACCAGAGAGAAAAAGAAAAATTGGCAAATGATTTGAAGAAGGAAATTAAGAAATTGCAAAAATTCCGAGAACAGATTAAACATTGGCTACAGAATGATACTGTACATACACTAGGTCCGGTTGGAACCTCGTATAGTGGGAAATTGACAGAGAACAAAAGTCTAATTGAAGAAGCGATGGAGATCTATAAATCCGTGGAAAAGCAAAGTAAATTGAAAACGTTTTCGAACCAGTCTATCATGATGACATTTATGGGTAACAATAATGGGGACGATGATGATGATGACGATGACGATGACGATGATTTCCTTAGTGGGACTGACGAAGATGAAGAAGATGAATATAGTGACTTGCCTGAAGATGCCGTGAATGTAATTCATTTTCTTAAGGATTCGATACTACAGCTTAGTGAACAAACGGTTAAATTGGATCATGAATATGATAAATTGGCAGCCAAGAAGTTGCGAAAGAATAATTTGGCAACGATAGAAGCAAAGAAGGAAAAGATTCAACTGACGATATCGAATAACAAGTTTCATCAAAAGAAGATCAAGAGATTACTTAGACAATTGAAAAATGGTATGGTGACTGAATTCAATTTGATATGGATGTTGAAAGAAGACTTGGTGAAGTATTTGAATGCAAATGGGGATTATCCTTTCACCAAAGATACAGATCTTTATGATGATATCTTTAATCAAATTACAGCAGTTGAAGAAGATTATTCGGAGATCCATGATGATAGTCAGGTAATGGAAGAACAACCACAACAACAACCACAACCACAACAGCAGCGACATCAACAAGAATTAAGCAATGGTAGTGTTTCGACCTCGACATCTACTCATGCCTCGCCGTCGCCCAAGATTGCAAAAGCCAATGGATACACGAAGGACTCAATATATCACGATCTCCCGCCAGTCAATACAAATGTATTAAACCATCTACAACAACAACAACAACAAGACGACCACAATACTTCAGATCACACACTTCCTCGACAAAGTCCCGAAATGACGTCACCAGCTATTGTAAGGACTTTAAAACCAGCTTCTACACCATCGAAACCAGTGGGTAATCTTAAATGGTCTGCTGCAGCTGCAGTAGCGATTCCTGAAGTTCATGAAAAGTCTAAATCTGTAGAACCCGAATCAAATGGTTTGTATCAAGTCAAATCAAGTTCCGCAGAACCACCACTTTTCCATGTCGAAACAAAAAGACAAGAACAAAAACTGAGTCAGAAATCTCAATTTGTTAGTCCATCACCGTTGCAAGTTGGGAATATAAACCTCGATCGATATAAGGAAGTGATAAAGAACTCAAACTTGTCCAAAACGGAATTAGGCTTGTTCCTGGACGTGAATTTGGTCAGAGTACCTCCTGGTATTCAAGATCTTGTAGTTTCATTTGCTTCAAAGAGAAACAACGATGAATTCAAGGTGTTGGTAGATTCCAATCAATTTAATCAATATACTTTACCATTACACAAATCCTACTTGCCAGAAATTGTACAACCAAATTATTATTCCCAATTCACCAATTACAATTTTAAACATCCTAGTCAATTGACTAAATTTCAAAGCTATTGGAATCAAATCAGAGCAAATTTTGGATTCGAGAAATTAGTTGAAGATATCAAATCATTGACTGCTCAAAACAACCCAGAAAAATTACCTCTCATTTCGGAACTCACTTTTGCACTTTTTTACGGATTCTACTACGGTGTCACCCCAGCCGAAAATTTAATTGCTGAATCCTATTTACATGAACTTGGCTGGAAACCTTATAAGACCCAATTGGAAGGAAACCATGATAATTCAACAAACTCGCCATTATCTTCCGCTGCTAACGGCGCCGTCGACTCAAAGAAGTCTAGTTCTTATTTCTATTGGTTCAAACGTATCAAGTTGATCTCTCGAGGAGAAGAAATGGGACAACCTTCAACTATTGAATTTGGAGATTATCAAGTGTTTGATTTAAGTTTTTGGGAGATTTTTGTCAAGTACGGGTTCAAATTTGATTACAACTTGTGTCAATTGGAACCATCAAAATCATTATTTTAAGTTATTGGTTATTATCTTTACATAATTTTTGTTGTTGTTTTATGTAGATTTGACTTGATAAGGATATGGATATGAATTTGGCTATTGATTTGTTTTTTGTTTTTGTTTTATTATGAAGAAGGCTAGAAATCATCCGATTTTAGAATAGATTGTGATGATGACAATAAAATATATTCCTGTTGCATTGTTTGTAGAGTCGACATGTTATCATCTTTCTCCGAAAGCAACGATTGATCAGATGTTGGTGATTGGGAACTTGAGCTTGAGGTGGAAGATAACATCGATGTTGATTTATCGCCTTCCTCTAAGAATCTGTAGGTTTTACCATCATTTGCAACCAAAGTAGGAATAACTTTGTAACTTTCTGGATTTGGAGTATCGCAAACTTCAACAAAAGTATCAATATCAGGAACCACCAAATTAAACTCTTTCAATTTGGATGGCGTAATCTTCTTTTCTTCTATGAACAGTTTCAAACTTTGTATGATTTGGCTGTCTTCTTCCATGGTTGGTTGGTTGGTTGCCAATTTATCTTCGCATTTCCCCACCAAACGAAAAAAAAAAGAGTCAGCAGCGAGAACAAACTAACTGAAAAAAAAAGAACATTTTCCCCAACTTTATCTTTCGTCATGAATTCAACTTTAGCAACACCATTCATACCAACCAAAACATGGAGTTCTATTCATCTTTAGATGCATCTCAGCTAGATGCTGAGACACCTACTTTATTTGAATTAATTTCTGCACATCAGTTGGAATCTTTATTATCTCCTTCACTTCGGTATATTTTGGTTCATTATGCCAGTAAATATCCTCGGTACTTGTTGAAAATCAATAATCGATTTGATGAATTGAATTTATTATTACGAAGTTTCATTGAATGGTATTTCTTAACTTATTGGCAAGGTTCTTTCACCGAAAACTTCTATGGTATGAAAAGAGTTAGTCAAACGTCTTTATCACAGGGAAATTTCAACAGTAGCAAATTGACTCAGTTGGTTCCATCTTTGATCGAAGAAAGAAGAAGATTGTCTAGTTTCCAGAAATTAGTATCTTTATTTGAAATCACCGGACTGGCTTATGTTTCTGAAAAATTAAACTACTGTTATGAAGTGTGGTATACTAAGTACATCACAAATCAATTAAACACCGATGATTCCCTCTCCAAGCAGCAGAACCTCAAAATCAGAATGAAGAGAAAGTTTGTCGAAATTTATCCATATGTTCAGAGTGCTTACCGTACTGCCAATTTCATCACAACCTTATTATATCTCGGGGGATATTCTAAATCGCCAACTTTGCTAACGTACTTATTCAGAATGAATTATTCCCGTTTGAATCAATACGATTATGCAAAAAATGAACCACAGCCAGAGTTGGAAGACACCAAAAAGAAAGTCAATCGAAACCGTCCTCCATCACCACTTGAAATAGCATTGAAATTCTTGAACTCTAAAGTTGCTAATCCTACATTGCAAACAATAAAGTTCATTTTGGGTACATTCTTCCCCGTGGCGATATTTTCGTTGAAATTCTTAGAATGGTGGAACAATTCTGATTTCTCATCCAAACTTTCCAAGAATCAAGGCAATGTTTTGGATTTCACCCTACCACCACCATCTACTTTAACATCGGCTCTTCGATCATGGAGATCAGTCAATGAAACCCAAAAACTGGCAAACCACGAGAATAACAAGAAGAAGAAAGGTAGAAATGGGGGTTACAAGTCCGGGAAAGTTTGTCCGTTGTGTAAAAAAGAATTAACTAATCCTGCAATTATTGAAACAGGGTACGTTTTCGACTATACTTGTATTTACAATTATTTGGAAAAATCGCATATAATAGTTTCAAAAAAATCACAAGCTAAAGGAGAATATGAGGACTCTGAGAAGGTGTATTCCGATGATGAAGAGGAAGAAGAAGAGAATGAAATGAATCAAGGAGCAGAGAAGAAGAAGAAGAAGGAGGAGGAGGAGGAGAGGGTTGATGAAAAGAAAACGATTGATATTAATAAAGGTGGCAGATGTCCAATCACTGGTCGTAAATTGTTGGGTTGCAAATGGAATCCTATAAAAGAAGAATGGGAAATTGAGGGAATCAGAAGACTTATATTTTGAGTAGATATAACAAAGATAATAATATGTCATATTGAAGGTCTAGTAGGTTTATCCTCTATATTTTTCTGTATCTCAGTGACCATATAGCATACCAGATAATACTAAGAAATGTATAGTATTAATATCATTTCTGTAAGGTCGTAACAATTCTGTACTTTATATTCATGGGATCATATTACTGTATTCTCGCCAACCGTAGCATGCTGATTGCACTATCTTGGTAATTGCGCGTTCTTGTTTTTGTTTTCAGTAGGTTTCATATCAGATAGTCAACAAAATAACTCTCATGCAAACTGTTTCCTTTTATTGTGTAGCCTCGTGTTTTCGCAACAAGGTAAAACGTGCGCCTGCCACACTTCCGAGAATCTACTGTGGAAGTCGAAAAAAAAAAAGAATAAAAAGGATCGAATCAACTCCATTTCAGCACCACCATAACTCCTCTATATTTTTCTGTCAGGAAATATGTTCACAGAACCAAGAACCCTTCAGGCTATTAAATTCGATAGGGAGAATATCAAATTGGATATTCTCAATCAATTGGTCTTACCGTATTCAACCACCTATATTCCCATCACCACCATCGAAGATGCATATCAAGCGATTAAATTGATGCAAGTTAGAGGCGCTCCCGCAATTGCTATTGTTGGTGCATTTTCTATTGTGGTTGATACTTTTGCTTATTTACAATCAGGAAAAGGAGATAAAAGTATTGGAGACTTGGTGGAATCTTTGGACTATTTGATCACTTCACGACCAACTGCTGTCAATCTTGCTAATGCATTGAATGATATCAAGGACTTATTGCAAGCTTATAATGCTAGTAAAGTTGTAAACCAGGAAATTTATGACAAAATCTATGATTATGCCGTTAGATTATATGATGAAGACTTGGCTAATAACACCGAAATTGGAAAAAACGGGTTGAACTACATTGCCAAAACATTGAAAGAACAAAATTTCAAAGGTCCATTTTCTATCATCACAATTTGTAATACTGGTTCATTGGCAACTTCAGGACACGGTACTGCATTGGGTATTATTCGATCTACGTACCAAGCCTTGAAAAGAGAAAACTCTAAGGAGGAATTTTATTTGGATCACGTGTATCCATGTGAAACCAGACCATATAACCAAGGTGCCAAATTGACTACCTATGAATTAGACTATGAACAAATTCCATTTACTTTGGTTTGTGATAATATGGTCTCATCATTGATTAATACTTTAGGTAATGACAAGCAAATTAAAAACCAACAAGGAGCTCCTGTTAAGTTCATCATCGTTGGTGCTGATAGAGTAGTTAAGAACGGTGATACAGCAAACAAGATCGGTACTTTCCAATTATCAACTATAGCAAATTATTTCAATTCCAATAAATTTGGAGAAGATAAGAAGATAAAATTCATTGTCGCTGCTCCAAAAACAACCATTGATTTGAATACCGAAACTGGGGATGGGATTGTTATCGAAGAAAGACCAGCTAATGAATTGACTACTTTGGTGGGTCCACAATTGAATCAACAAGGTGAGGTTGGGGAAAAGGTGACTGTTGGGATCGCGACTCCTGGGATTTCAGTTTGGAATCCTGCTTTTGATGTCACTCCTCATGAATTAATCGATAGTATTGTTACAGAAGATCCAAATGTATTTGTTAAAGATGCAAATGGAAATTTTACATTAACTAAATAGATCAGAATACATATTACTATTTATTTTTACTATTCTTTTTCCTTTTCGGCTTCTTCTTCTTCTTTTTGTCTTCCAACTTATTGTTTCCCTCTTCTTTCAACTCATTAATTTCCTTGGATGTGTCAATGATCTCGGAACCCTCATTGTTTTTCTGGTTTTCTGAATTATCCTGCTCTTCCTTTATCTTTTCTGTCTTTTCAGCTTCTGCCTTTTCAGCTTCTTCCTTTTCTTTTACTATTCTCTCAGCTTCTGCCTTTTCAGCTTCTTCCTTTTCTTTTACTATTCTTTCAGCTTCTGCCTTTTCAGCTTCTTCCTTTTCTTTT